>PVKE010035956.1:0-16621 GCA_004027555.1 Craseonycteris thonglongyai
CCCCTAATTTTACAGTTAAAACATAGGTTTAGGCCTATATTCGCTGTATAAGACTACCCCCATAGATACTTAATGGGTTTATATTCTTGCTATGAATTTTTTAAGTTACTTGCAACAATAAAAGTTTAAACTATAGGTCAATACCAAAGGAGAAATCTCATGAGAAAGTATAAACTGTATTAGTAAATTAATTCTGCAAATAACGTGGTATTACAGAATTGCACAACATTTCAGTATTTGGAAATTATGAGTAATCTATCTAATCGGGCCAGAGATTGGGTAAGAAATGAAAATAAGGTAAAGCTACAAAAACAGTCTGGGATCTGGTGGTACAGGTGTATTTTGGTACACTAAGTAGTTTTGGGTTGATTTCATGTACAGTGTGATGTCCTCGAAAGTTTTTGAGCAGGGAGAGACATGTGCCACAATCAAAACAGTTTTAGGACAATGAATCTGGCAGTAGGGTGCAGAACAGATTCTCAGAAGAGAGGCTCATAACAGATAAAACAATTGGAAGATTAGAGCAATATGCTAGTCATAGTGATAAGAACTCGAACTGAGGTGGTGTTAATAAGAGGAGGAAAAATTTGGAGAGTAATTGAATAAAGGTCATGAGGAAGAATAAGGCAGTGAGGATGATTTGAAATTTAAGCCTGAGAAACAGAGGATATCAGAAAAAGGAGCTGTTTGGGGAAAACTAGAGGAATTTAATCTCTCAATTTTGTTGAGACACGTAACATCAGTGCCCTCAACGAGAGTAGACAGAGTATCAAGAAAATGCTTCCACTCAAGGCTTAATGGAGGAAAGCAACAATTGATGTATGTATCTATTGTAATGTGTTATCTTTATTTATTAAGCTTTATATTTCTTATTTTAAAAAAGGTGTTCTTCACTTACTATCTAGTGTTATTGTGATATTTTATTTGGTATTTAACATAATCTTTTAATCCTATGAATTACTTTCTAAAAAGTAGATAGAATTAAATTTTAATTTACATATATTGTATATATTTTGCCTCCTGCCAATCAACTTCTTTGAAATTAAGAAGGAGATATAAATTTTTCTTAGGTTTGATAAGTTTCCCTAGTTAAGTATGCCCCTGCAGCCACGAGAAAGCCCTGCAATCCCCTTCTTTCTAGCATGTTCTCATGAGTATGCCCATCCAGAAGGAAACATAGCTGGAAGAAGAGAGAGTAAATCTATTCAAATTACTAAGTAGAGTACATACATACATTTTGTTTCTAAAAGCTCCCAATAAAACTGTTCTTTGGAATGACTCTAATAAAGTGAGTAGCTAAGTACCAGAGCACCATTTGTTTCTTATAACGAAATGGCAGCATTTTAACATCTACCAAAGATGTAATAAATATTTTATGACTCACAGATACAGGGTCTTACACAATATACTCAGTTAACATCGAATATGATTAAGCCAATATTTATCATAACCTAGTTGTGCAAAGAAAATCAAGTTGACAAATTCCTTAAAAGTCCTAAAAGGATTAATATTGCTTCTTCAGCATATCAGGCAGGTAAATAATATTTAGGGAAAGCTGGGATGGTTCAGTGGGTTGAGAGCACTCGTCTTGCAGCCCCAACGTCTAAGGACTGAATCCCAGACCAGGCCCATGTGGACCCATATGCTGAACTGGAGTGTGCCCCCAGTTTGGTTTTCAGTGGGGCAAGCCTCCTATGTGGGAGGCCCCTGTTTGGCTCCTGCCTTGGGCGGGACCCCCAGGCCTGTTCCTGCTCAGTGCAGCCCTGCCCCCACCCATGGAATGAAACTATGTCGAAAACTAATAGTCAACTATAGAGACTGCTCTGTACCCTCCCTCTTCTCTCTGTCTTTCTCTGTTCTTTCTCTCTCTCTCTCTGTCAAAAACAATAAGAAAATTATTAAAAAATAATATTTATAAACCACTAGCCTCAGGAGGAGCAAATCAGAGTCAAGTAATTTTATAGTGACATTTCCAATGGTGTCAAACCCTATAGAGTCTACATTACATAGATTTTATAGAATTTCTGAGTCCGAAAACCAGAAGGGTTTTCACAAGCATCAAACAGTCTTCTTTTATAGATAACAAAACCAATGCATAGGAAATGACAGTCTGAGTTTACCTAACCAACTGGAGACTGAGCCAGGATTTGATTACTTCTAGTATTTTCTACTAGATAGCAGAAAGTATTGGACTCTTTTTGAACTCCATGTATTCTCTATTTTTTTTTTATCTCACTGGAAAATTTTACTAAATAGTTCTCATTGATAAGCAAAACAATTGTTTAGGTTTTCTCAGCTATGTGCCATTTAACAATGACACAATTCAAATCATGTCCGTTCTTTCTTAAAATTTTCTACGATCAGGTCAACAATGTCCCCTCCCTCAGAAACATGCCTCAATGGTTGTGACTAAATTATTAGTTCTTCTGGACTATAAAATAGTAATAGTCATCCCTGTCAGATAGCTACTTTTTTCTTTTCTTTCTCTTAGATTTAATATGCCTGCAAAGGCTACTTCTAGAGTATGTTATTTTAACTTATAAAATACATGAAGCAAAATATTTTCATGCAAAACATTTTTTTTTTGTCTATCAAGAAAACATTGCACCCAGATTCTCAAGATCCCGGATGCTTAGAAACAAAGTATGTTTTTACCCTGGACATAGAAGTTGGGCCAATAGAGACAGGCTATTGGGAATAAACAGGCTGAAAGTGGAGTTGTAAAAGTCTCAGGGAGACAAGAAAATGTTTGAGAGGCAGACACATATTCTGTGATTACTTTTTTTAAGGCTTCAAAAATGCAGAGTACAATTTATATTGTTGGTTTCTGTTTTGTTAACCAGCACTTAATTCCACATGATATTTTTCTTCCTAAGTAGGAAAAATTATATAAAACCCTCGTATCAAGATTACAATAATTGTTATGTGCTAAGGCTAAAAGGTACAATATAACTAGGGTATGCAAGAAATAGGAAATATTCATGCCTTCTGGATCACAGTCATTTTCACAAGAGAAGGAGAAATGATTCAGTGTGTCTTTATTTCTACTTCTCCTCTGGAGGATTTTTGATCTAGAGGTCAGAATGCAACCTGTCCTCCTCACTGTGCCTTGAAAGACGACAAGTGGAGCAAACACTGCTGTGACATCCATTATCTCTATAGAGATTGCAGAACTGGGTGTGCAGTCTTTTGCATGCTCAAAAGCTACAGATTGAGGACTATTAATAACATGCCACACACACTTTTTTAAGTTAGAAGGAAATTGAAGCTTACCCATTCAAGTATAGACAAGTTAAGATCCAGAAAGAATTTGTAACAATAGCAACAACAAAAGATGCAAACTTAATTCCTTAAATTTGCAATTTTTACTGGAGTAATATTAATTTAAATGCATATTATCAAGTAAGTTAACCTTAGGTATAAACCATAATATAGTTAGAAAGTGGCTTTCTATTTTTAAAAGTGCATTTTAGAAACAAATTTGGCATGCATTTAAATTTTGTAAGATTTCTAGCTGAAAGCAGAAAATAGCTTTTCTTGGGTGGGAAGGTGATTCCCACATTTCAAACATTCTGGAGGAAGTCTTTCTGTAGTAAAGGCTATGAGATGGAAAGAATGAATAACAGAAGCACATAATATTAAAGCTGGAAGACAATGTACAGGTGGTAAAATGTTTCAGAGAATACACAGAAGATGTGTGTATTGTGTTAGCTGAGATGGTCAATAGAAAAAGAAGTGGCAGAGCAATGGTGAAAAGATTCATCATGCCAGAAGCACACTGATATTCAAAACCACAGATTTGTCCTAGATCAGCAGACATTAAGAACATTCCCTTCTCAGTGACCCTTAAATGCACTCATGTGCACACGTGCACAGACACACACACACACACTCTACAATTTGTCTTTGAAAGGGGAACCATCACGATTGTCATCATCATCTGTTTTCAATGATCCGTGAGTTCTAAAGCAAGTAGTCTTGTGTACCACATACTTCATTGCTTCATATTTAAGGGCTAGCAACCATAGAAAGGTATTATATAGCC
This sequence comes from Craseonycteris thonglongyai, assembly GCA_004027555.1. Lineage (NCBI taxonomy): Eukaryota > Metazoa > Chordata > Mammalia > Chiroptera > Craseonycteridae > Craseonycteris > Craseonycteris thonglongyai. The sequence goes on from PVKE010035956.1 coordinate 4,046, forward strand.
TTGGAAGGGAAATAGTTTACTTTGTTAGCAATAAGCCCATGAACAGTGAATTCTCTAGGATTATCTAACATGTTCATCTCATATTTCACCTGGGCATGGATTTATCCAAGCACACAGTGATGATGATTTCTGGCAGAAGATTCCAAATCTCTATGATGGAAGTCTAATAACAAAAAACCAAATGCTAGAAATAAACCCATACCTGCTTATCCACCTTCAAATTCAAGTGCATAATTCTATTAAATTACTTTCTCAACACAATTCCACTGTGGTTTGAAAGGGCAACTTTGTATATGAGAGTTTCAAATAGTCTTTAAAATAATCTTAGCTCAGTTCATTCATTAGTTTGAAAAAGAATCATTTAATGGATTCAGTAAAGTTACTATTGTATCATTGCTCTAGTACTTCATCTACAGATATGCTAACCTTCCTCGTATAAGATGTCAACACAGAAGAAATGCACAATGTTTTCCACACCCTAGTAATGAGTGTAAACTCAACTCTTGGCCCATCTTCCCAGTCACTCTTCTGGCCTAGGAACTGCATGGAGTTATTTACCACATTGTGACCCTGTTGTTGTTATATTAATGTGTGGAATTTTGAAACAACTGATCACCTGATTTTGTTGTATGGCACACCTCAGAGCTCCAGTTTGCTACCATTTGGTCAAAATTAGGTTTTAGTTTTAAAAGAGTACGGTGGTGATTTACTTTACAGTATTCACAAATTATAATTTAAATCCTATTTACCTGTATTCCAGTACTTTTTTTTACTTTTAAATCATAACAAAGTAGAACCAACAGTAATTAAAAGTCAGAGTCTAAGAGCTTTGGTATTAACTCTTTGTAGTAGTGAAATACTTTTAAAAACTCTATGAAATATTTTGATATATACAGAAACGTAACAAACTTTCTCATTCTCTTGTCTCCCCCCCCCTTCCTGTGAAGCTCATTGAATTTTATGTATTTTCATTTATTGCCAATTTTATCCACCTTTATAATGTATTGATGTGTAAAAGATAGCAAGATTATTTTTAAAGTACTACATTTATTATTAATTCAAATATGAGATAAACTTAGCTTTTGTAAAAGCATGCCAAGTATTTCTAAAAATTTATTTTTATGTGTTACCCACCCACCTCTTCCCTTTTTCTCTTTAAAAGCCTAATAAGGAAAATTGACTTTAAGCTTTGTCATCTCAGACTAGGTCCTAAAGACAGCCAACATTACTATTGTTGCCATATCTGTCTTTCTCTTTATTATACAAGTATATCGATGATGTAATTGCAGAAGTTAGGGTTCACTTAAGCAGTTGGAGCAAAAGGATTTATTTTAGACTGCCTCCTTAAGCACCATAAAACAATTGTAAAACAGAACCAAGTACACAGTGTAAGTGATTCATCTCTTGAAAGCAAATCTACAGGATCTTCATCTTAAAGGACTGATCAAGAGGTAAAATGCAGAACCCTTGGGAAAGCTCAATTTGCTTAAGATTGGAGGCTGAGCTGAAAAAACACTTCAGAGACACAATGGTAGTCTATGACATCTTGGCTTTTAACCCATTCTTACAAACCCTCAACTTTTCTTTTTTCTGTTTGCCTCTAATTCCCCACCCCCTACCCCCAAAATCCTAAGGGATTAGGAATTTTCCTAGCCTTTTATACCAGCTCTGTTTTTCTGTAAACAGATATTCCCCTGAAAGTTGAGCGGAAACGAAGCAATCATTTATCATTCTGCATTTAAAATAAAGCTGTGATTGAGAAGTCCGTGATTCTTAACAGAACCATTCTTATCATAAACATAGGAGAACTGAGCAGTTCACAAACGCATCAACTACATTAGGAGAACTCCAGGGTTGTGATTTCAAAGTGCAAATGAAAAGAATCAACAAGAAAAGACAGACACAAAAATCACATGCAGATGAGGCAGCACATACCAGGAAAAGAGAACATACCTGAGGGATTCTCCTTTTTTAAAAAAAATGTACACGCCAGGTGGGCTGTTCCTCCCCTCCTTTTGGACTGTATGTGCTTTCCTTTCAGGAATTCCACTTGTGATCCTATTTCTAGTCTCGTTTCCTTCATACAGCCACAAAGAGTTAGAGCAGGAGTGGAGGCTGTGTCCCAGCAGTCAGACTCAAGTGCAATCAGGCTTGCCTTTGGTCTACAACGGTGTCTGTTCCTGTCTATTCTATGGTGCTCCCCGGGCAGCCTGCAAAGGAATTTTACAACTTAGCTGCTGGTACGGAACTGCCTTTCCCTGTCCTCACTGCCAGACTGCTTCCGCAGCTCATTTCTCATCCCTGTCTCTAAGGAAGCAAAATGGGCTGTCTTCCGTGCGTTGATGAGCGCCCAGGCGCACCAACAATTGAGGGTGCAGAGCAGCGCCGCTGAGTGCGTGCAGGGAACTTCCCACAGCGCGACCACAGCCGCTGCTTCGGGGAATGCAGCACTGACGCTGCGATCCTTCGCCCAGAGCACCTCGGCTCCCTCTGCTGCCGCCGCCGCCACTGCACAGAGCAGCTCCTCCGGGCTGAGCTACCGCCCTCGCTCACAGAGGAGGCACTGTGGCCGCGGCCAGGTGTGGCCGTCACCGCCGCACTGACAAGTAACTGTGTGGGGCGCAGCCTCGCCGCGGGGGAAAACGCCTGAATGCCCGGAGCTCCCTCGGCTTCATTTTCCCTTTATCTCTGAACGGTGACCTCGGACACACACAATCCTATGGCCAATTCTACTAGGCGCTTTTGATAACATGGATAATGTCATAATTACTGGTTTAGATGTGATTGGCTGTGCTTTGAATCATGAAAAGCGTAGTGCACATAATATAATTCCCAATTAGTCACTGAGAGGCAGCTAACAGGACCTCGTACTTAGAGGAGATGCTCTCACTCCAGGTGGTTTTCTTCTTTTTAATGCACGGAAAGCCATTGGAAGGCAATTCTTTAAAATTCTGAATTAAACACACACACACACACACACACACACACACACACACAATCCAAGTGGGAAATGGTGGAAAACAAAGTGAAACAAAGATTTGGCTTTTCACTTAGGAATAATGTCTTCCCATTTGATGTTACCATTTTAAAGAACTGGCTAGGAACTGAATGGGCTTACTTTCTCTTCTAGTTTTTCTCAGTAGAGGCAGTGAGGGGAGTAACAGCTCCCACTTAACACCAATAAAGCGTTTTCTCTCCTCTAACCCTCCTGTTGAAACAAACAAAAAAGTATTGGATCTTAAAATAGAGCCTTAGAGAAGCTCAAGTCCTGGAATCATCCATAGGTTTTTAGGCTGCATCTGGTCTGTTGGCTTAGTCTTTGTTTTTCTTTTTCTGCTGGCTTACTTCTATCCACTTGTCTTTGCTTTTTAGAAAATAGGAAGACGTTTCCAGAACTGAGGAATAGTCATGTCTCAGCTGATATCAAACAGTGTAAGAAGCATATATAATACATAGATTTGCATGGCACTGTCTGGTACATTTAAGGATGAATATGCCTTGGACAACTTTAGAATTGACTCTACCAAATATTTAATATATAATAGTTGCCAGCAAAATGAACAGTCTGGCAAAACACATCTCACCTACTATATGTGACAACCAATAAGTAATATCTCTAGAATTAAAAAAAAAAAGTCCCTAAAATTAACACAATCTATAAGCCAGGTACTTGTAGCTGAGCCCTCCTATTCCCAGCTCTCAGACCCACCATTAGCTCATAACAGTACAGCATCCTCAACCTGCTGCTTAAGTGACTGTTAATGGAATTGAGCAGCTGCTCAAGGTCTCATGAGCTTCATCAGCTGGTGAACGCTGGGGCAGTGTGACCCCCAGCCTTAGCAGCCACAAACTAGCCAGTAGGACAAAGCTCTGCAGACTTCAGCTGTAAGCACTCAACGAAAGGAAAGAGAAACCAATTCAACCTAAAAGTAGATTATAGGGCAAAACTTGACTCTTATACAGAAAAATTCTGGTAAACCAATACACTGATTTGAAGAATGCTCTTCAATGCACAGAGGAAAAAACACCTATTCAGACATTTTTTTCCCTTCTTTTTTTTTTTTTTTGGAGAGCATACCCAGAACAAACTGCTGAAGCTATGTTCAGCTAAGAATCCCATCACCCAGAATAGTACAATGTATATAAGTTCTCAATAAATTGGGATAAAATGTCAGCAGTCTAAATGTTTAAACCAATAGAAGGAAACACAGGTAAGATGATTCTAACCATGAGTGGTCTCCAGAAAGTATACATAATATAATGGAAAGAGGTGTGGAAATACTGCTCTGCTTCTAGTACTCTCATAGAGGATGCAACAATAGGAGTGGTGATCACCATTCTTTGTTTTTAAGAAGTAATGTTTTGTGAAGCCTCCAAAGCAGGTGTGTATGTTCTGATGGATACACTGCTCAGCTCTAATCATCAGGATTCTGGTTATATATTTCAAAATGAAAATTTTACATCTTTGAAAGTGGCAAGAATCATGCATTTGAGGGACATGGGCTGCTAATAAAATATGCCACTATTGACATGCAGGGACACCAAAATTCCTAACAGAACTTCTTTGGCTTTTGATGGGTAATTTTTACCTGCTGAGTACCTGATTTGAATAATGTATAATCATAATGATATGAATGCAGCAATCAGAGTCCTACTCATTCTTTCAATAAAACACATTCTATTTCTTCAAAGATCTTTTCAAATTCTTGGATTAGTAATATTAAACAACACAGGATAGGAGATGAAAACATTTATACACACAACACACAGGTCCATGCCCCAAAACTTACAGCTTGATTAAGACAATAAGATCATTTCTCCTCTAAATCTTTCAGCACCAATTTTAGGAGGAATAAAACCTCTAGGGTACTATTCACATTCCACACCTCACAACATAAATTGGGTCAGATGATTTTTTTTTATTTATGGTTCAGGTGGGAGAAAAACAAAGTGTCTGGGTAACTGGTCATTTTTAATTGTTGTAAAGCTTGGCTACATCAACAGCGTCAAGTAAAAGGGTCTTTCTTGCATAATTCTGTTACTGCCTGTGCACTTGGTTTAAAACATAGAGGAATTCTTGAAAAAGCATAAAATGACCTTGTGTACATAGAATTATACTTTCAGCTTTATAGAAGACCTTACTCTTTATTTCAGGGAACTGGTAACCAATCACTGGACCTTACTATTAAAAAACAAACAACAAACTGGCATTGGCTCTTGGTATTCATTCAAATCAATTGGTGATAGACTAACTGTTAAGATAATTCAGGACAAAAACGTGATTACATCTTAAATAACAAGTCCATATTTCTAGTTTTGTGTAATGGAATAATGAACAGACGAATGATATTTGAGAATAAACCAACTAACGCAATTTGAAAAGATTTACAAAATGTCGATTTCATGACAGTAAAGAACACACTAACTTCTGTTCTTATATTAAAACTTTTCATTAAGTTACGGGTTACTTAAAAATTGTACCTTCAAACAGAATTAACAGTGCATAATTTTGGAGACAAGGCTATAAAAGTTACTTCAGCTTTCTATTTGGCTACTCTCTCATTTGCTTACTCTAGGCAGTTTGCCGACCACTGCCTAGGCGAAGGTAGCTGCCATGTCTAGAAGGATTCTAAAGAAACCTAGGAGGAAGCCCACAAGGCAAGGAACAAAGGTTGGCTATCAACAGCCAACTAGGAACTAAAACTCAGTGCCAACAGTCATGAGCAGGAGCCATTTTAGAACATGGTTTTCTAGTCACTCCAAGATCCAGAGCTGGGCAGCAGCTTCAAAGGAAGCAGGGACCTAACAGAGAGAAACTGAGTTGTCTGGATTCAGGGTATGAGATAGAGAAACAGCTTTTTCCCAGATGGAGAAGCTGACAGAAGCCATTATTTCTTTGTTGAGCTCTCTTCCACTCTAGGCATGGAGACACAGGCCGTCACCATATCTGAGACTTCATCAACCTGGCTAACGGAGTTCTTCGACCCTACCCTGGTAATTCTGATACATCACCCCCTCCAAGTTTTGGCACACCCAAGCCACTTTAAGTGGCTTTTCTGTATAAATGGCCTGTCTTGCCTGGTGCTGTGAATTTTTCTCAAATCTCTCAAAGACTCACAAAGCCCAAAACAGCAGTATCTGGCTTTCGCATGTCCTCATACCTCTGGCTGAGCAGCCCTAAGTTCAGCATTAGTGACATCCAGCTTCGGTTTGCAGTTTGAGCTCTTAAGGTACCTCTAACCCCAGTGTGAATAGCTGCCATCTATAAATTGCTTGGTGGCTCATTCCAGGTGATCCTGGGCAGAACACAGGCTCACTGAACATGGCCTGCATTGGGGCCCCTCCCAGGAGGCCCTGGGGCTGACACACTCAGTGGCAAGCTTTAGACCTACCCAGATCACCATCCAGTGCCTCTGCTGACAACACATTCAAAGGGAAAACTAGGCAGACACCAGGGCCCTGATAAAGTGAATTCTGCTCTGTAGGGTCAACCTCTGCACAATAGCTCCACTGTAGTCACAGCCAGTCCTCACAACCAGTCAGCCTGAGAGGCAATCCCTCCCATTAATGTGCAAACAGCAGCCAAGTCTCAACTACAACAGGAGGGTTCACGCAAGCCACACAGGAGACACATCCAGAGTACCGGGCTATTGTGACCAGACAGACTATGCCACTGGGCCCTGGAGGACATCTACTATATTAGACCACTTTACTAAGACCAGGAGACATGGCAACACTAAATAATACATAGAAGCAAATACGAGAGGCAGCCAAAAGGGAAAAACAAAGAAAATTGTCCCAAATAAAAGAAAAGAACAAAGCTCTAGAAAAAGAACTAAACAAAAAGGAGACAAACAATCTAACAGGCACAGAGTTCAGAACACTGGTTATAAGGATTCTCAGTGAGAACTTCAACAAAGAGATAGGAAACATAAAAATGGAGATAGAAAATATAAAAAAGAACTGTTTAGAAATGAGGAATACAGTAACTGAAATAAAGAATACACTTGAAGGAATCAGTAGTAAATTAGATGAAGCAGAGAATAGAATCAGTAATTTAGAAGATAAGTACAAAAAACTCCTAATCAGAAGAGCAAAGAGAAAAAAGAATCCAAAAAAAAATAAGGACAAAGTAAGGGGCCTTAGGGACAACATCAAGTGTACTAATATTTGCATCATAAGGGTACCAGAAGAAGAGAAAGAATAAAGAATTGAAAACCTATTAGAAGAAATGACAGAAAACTTTCCTAACTTGGTGAAAGAAATGGACATACAAGCCCAGGAAGCACAGAGTCTCAAATAAGATGAACACAAAGAGGCCCACACCAAGGAATATCATAATTAAAATGCCAAAAGTTAAAGACAAAGAAATCTTAAAAGCACTTACTTACCTACCAGAAGGCTTCCGTAAGACTATCAGCTGTTTTTTAAACAGAAACATTGCAGACCAGAAGGACTTGGCATAAAATATTCAAAGTGATGGAAAGCAAGGACCTACAATCAATATTACTCTGTCCAGGAAAGCTAATATTTAGAATTGAAGGATAGATAAAGAACTTCCTAGTCAAGAAAAAGCGAAAGGAGTTCATCAACACCAAACCAGAATTACAAAGAATGTTAAAGGACTTCTTTAAAATGGAAAAAAAAAAGAGAGAGAGGGAGAGATAAAAAATATGAATAATGAAATGGCAATAATTTACATATCTATCAACAATTACTTTAACTGTAAATAAATTAAATGTTCTGATCAAAGACATAGTGTAGCTGAGTGAATAAGAAAACAAGACCTTTACATATGCTGCCTAAAAGAGACTCATTTCAGATCAAAAGACACACACAGATGGGAAGTAAAGAAATGGGAAAAAGATATTTAATGAAAATGTAAATGAAATAAATAAAAAAGCTGGGGTGGCAATACTTACTAAACAAATAAACTTTAAAATAAAGGCTATAACAAGAAATAAAGTAATTTTTACAAACCAATGTCACCTCAATAAATTTAACAATGAAAGAGAGAGAGAGAGAGAGAGAGAGAGAGAAGGGAGAGAGACAAAGAAGGACTTAGTAATTCCACTTCTGGAAAAAACCCAAAGTGCTCTTTGAGAGGACATGTACATCTATATATTCATTGCAGCATTATTTACAGTAAACAAGATAAAAAGGCAACGTGCATGTCCCTGAATGGATGAGTAAATAAATAAGAGGATATATATGTATGTGTGTGTATAATCACTCAGCCATAAAAAAAGTATATTAAATTTTGCCATCTGAAAAAACATGAATGGACCTAGAAGATATTGTGCTGAGTGTAATAAGTCAGACAGGGAAAGACAAATATCATATGGTTTCACAAGTGGAATCTAAAGAACAAATTAAGCAAACAAACAAAACAGAGACAAACTCACAGATACAGAGAACATTTTGCCAGATGGGAGAGGAGTGGGGAGTGAGTGAGAAAGGGGGAAGGGATTAAGAAGTACAAATTGATTGTTACACAATAGTCATGGGGATGTAAAGTATATATAGCACCAGGAATATAGTTAATATTGTCATGACTAATTATGGTGTCAAAAGAGTGCTAGATTTATCAGGGTGATAAATTGAAGGATAGTTGGAGGGCAGGATGAAAAAGTGAAGAGATTAAAAAATGCAAATTGATAGTTACAAAATACTCATGGAGATGTAAAGTAAAGCATAGAAAGTAGAGTCAATAATATGGTAATAACTATGTATAGTGTCAGGTGGGAACTAGACTAGACAGGGGGATCACTTCTTAAATTATACACATTTCTAACCACTGTGCTGTGCACCTGAAATCAATGTAAAATAATATTGAATGTCATATATAATTGAAAATTTAAAAGGGGGAAAAAGGTGAAGGTGAATAAGAGGTTCAAATTTTCAGATATAAAACAAATAAGTCATGGGGATATGATGTACATCATAGGGAATATAGTCAATAATAGAGTGATAGCATGGTACAGTGTGAGATGGTTGCTAGAGTTATCACTGTGATCGCTCTTTAAGTATATAAATGTTATATAATTATGGTGTACATCTGAAACTAACATAATATTATATGTTAGCTATATTTTAATAAAAATCTTGAAAAAAAACTTTTAGGTTCAATAAATTCAGTAACAAGATGAGAATTCTATGCTCCTCTAGTCAGTGCTGGTAGTTCTCTCTGCCCTCTTAGCACTTTTATAAACTGTATTAATTTATTATAAAGCACATTAACTATTAATTTACTCATTCACATGCCTTTCCCTGGTAGACTGTGATCTCCTTGAGGACACAGACCGTGCATGGTTCATTCATCTTTATATCAAAAATGCCCAGCCAAAGGCCAGACTCATGAAAGGTAGGTTGAGTGAGTTAGTAACAATGTGTTTAGTTAGTAGAGCACAGAGGTAATGAGGATCAGGTCATGAGTTGAGTCCCTGTGTAGTCAATTAGCTTTGTTCTATTTTTTGGTCCAAATGGCACCTTTAGTTCTCACCAGCTGTTTCATAAATGTATGCCAGAACAAACCTTCTAACTACATATTCCAACAGTGGTGAGTCAGTAACACAATAATAATGTTTGAAGTTTAACACACTTACAGTGTTTTTACATATATTTTCTCAATAGAAACTTATATTTAAAAACATGTAAGGGGTGCCAGGATGGCTCAGCAGGTTGAGCACTTGCCTTGGAGCCTTGGGGTTCCTTCAAGTCCCAGCCCTGGCCCTTGTGGACCCGTATGCTGAACTGGGGTGTGCTTCCCATGTGGGAGACCATCGGTTTGACTCCCACCTGGGGCATGCTTTGCATGCAGGAGGGCTCTGACCCAGATCCTATGCTGTAAGGCTGTGCACCCACCTGCGTGGAATGAGACTATGCCAAAAACCAAAGTGTACAACTATGGAGACTGCTCTGGGCTCTCCCTCTTCTCTGTCTCTGTCTCTCTCTCTCTCTGTCAAAACAAAAAAAATAAATCTTCAAAAAAAAAACTTTAAGACATTACAATGGTCCTGTTATTTTACCTGTACTAAAATGTTGAAATAGAAACTCAGAAAGGCTGCATGGCTTACCCGATTGTACAGAATTAACAGTGGTGGAAACTAGACTAGGAATCAGGTATTTCACTTCTACTTCAAAACTGCTTCCACCACAAATTTAGCTAATAATAATTTAATATATTAAACTTCTTACCAGATATCATTGTCATTATTTTCTACTATTACTAATCTCCCTCCAATCATTGTGGTGAAGCTTTCAGTAGTAATTTTTTAAATATTAATAATATTTTTTAATCAAAGTTTTAGAATGACAAAGGGCTTATCTTTGATTCATAGCTCTGCTGCTTCTCTCTATATGGTCTTATACCAGTTTTGAAATTTTCCTGAGCCTCTGTTTCTGTGTTTGTATGTACTATATGCTCAATATGTGTATTCCTTTTTTCCTTTTCACTACTTTATGAATTTCCAAATGCAAATTTCATTGCAGTTTGACAAAAGAAAAAATTATCTTTTTAATGGTTTATATTTGCTTGCTAAATGGTTTGTGTTCACTAGCCAGTTTTTATATGCTTGGCCATAAAGTTTATATATAAGCTAAGATATCTTGTTCAACATCAAAAGAAATAAATGTCTCAGTTAAAATATTTATGTACACAGTAATAAATAAATGATTCTTCAGTTTTTCTTTCTTCTAAAAAAGAAACAGGAATGATTTCTTTTCCTCTATTGAGAAGGTTAAGAGTGTAATTTTGAATTATATTACTTGCCAGTATTTCAAGAGTTATTCAATATGTGCTGATGACTCCAAGAGCAGTGAAAATAACCTTAACAGAAGCTCCATGCTGACTGGGTGAGAATCATTATTGACCAGAAACTTCATAGATTCAAGCTTTGTGAAGATAGAGACTTTGTCTAATAAGTTTTTAAAAACTATATTTGATACTAAAGACATTTTAATTGTGCAGTTTCTGGTTATAAGCAGTGATTCATGCTTCATACTGAAAGTCCTTTCCACTAAACTTCACTATAACTGTCTAAGACATATACAAACCATGAAGCAAGTCAGGAATATATTTCTTTGAATTGGTCTAAAATATTTGCATCAAAAATAGATCCACTTAGAGTATTTTATTTTATATGATCAGACATTATATCCTTCCTGTTCATGGCCTTTCATAATCTGCTCAGTTTCCTGGCTGTTGTCTCCAGAGAGCGTATGCACACACTCTGCAGAGCCTGAAAGGGTAAAGCAAAAACAAAACCCTGCTTCCGGATTGAAGCCAGGGAGATAGACCCTCATACAACTAACAGAAAGGTTGACTCTAGGTCAACTGTGAGATAAATGAAGTTGGTGTTCAAAGCCCTTCATTTCCAGGTCTTTGCTCTTTTTCATTTCTTCTTCATCAATTCTTTGGTTACTTTGCTTAGTCTATTGAGAAAAGGTTCTATAAGAAACCAAGTCTATGTTGAAAATTAATGAAGTACATCAAATGAGAGATAGAGGAAGTTAAGGCAATGAACCCATGGTCTTTTTACAATAATTTTGACAGCACTTCATTTCAGTTGGTAATATTCATGTACCTGTATAGGGCATTTATAAAATGAGGGGCAATAAGGAGCTGCTACCTATTCACGTGTTTATTGTGAGGACTAAAGGAGTCAAAAAAATAAAGAGCTTGACAGAGTGTCTACCATTATTTTTATCATTATCATTACTAGTTTTTAATGGGTGCCGAAGGAGGAGATGCAATAGCTTTGGAAGTGGTGGAAAGAAGTAGGTAGTAACTGAGAGCATCATATAATAATTAAGAGAGAAATAATAAAAGTCTTCCTCATGTAATTAATTTTTAGCCAGTTTCCAAATACATACCATGAAAGAAGGCAGGTATTTTTAAAAGAACTTCAGAAAGGTTTTCTGCTTAAAAGTATTACCCTTTACAACACATAAAATTCCAAGAGCTTTAAAATTCCAAAAGAGACTTTTTATATTAATAAATCATTCTATAGTAAATTAAAAATATTTCTACCTATAAATACTTTTTTTCATTCCGTATGTTCCTTTTTCATTTCATTGATTGTTTCTTTTCATGATCAGAAGTTTTTACATTTTATGTTGTCTCACTGGTCTATTTTTTGCTTTTGTTGCCTGTGTTTTTTGTGTCGTACTCGTATCTATAAAATTATTGCCAAATCCAACATCTTGAATCTTTTTCCTATGTTTTCTTTTAGGAGTTTTATAGCTTAGGACTCACATTTAGTTCATTTTGAATTAACTTAATCCATTTTTGCATTAGGTAAAAATCCAGTTTTATTCTCATGCATGTAGATATCTATTCTCCTTAATGTCATTTGTTGAAGACTGTTGTTTCTCCTTTATGTGGTCTTGGCACTCTTGTAAAAGATCATTTTACCATATATGTGAGAGTTTATTTCTGGGATTTTTTTTTTTTCTTTTAAACATGTATTTTTCTCTTTAGTTTTTTTGTTTTTTGGTTTTTTTTTTAATTTATTGTTAAATTTGATGAGGTTACATTGGTTGGTAACAATTAGACAGTTTACAGATGTACAAGTC
>PVKE010035957.1:0-16626 GCA_004027555.1 Craseonycteris thonglongyai
TCCAGAAAATTATAGTTCTCCATGTTCGTGCATAACAGAAAACACTAGGTTGTAACAATTGATTTAATTGTTCTCTGGAGCATGAATTACCTGAATATTACCACATTGATTGTTGTTGTTGGATATGTGTAACTAAAGATATTATTGTTTTATGAAACAGTTCTAAATCACCAATCACTTCCTATGCATCTAGAAGCAATGTGACCATCTAAAAATAAATTAAGTATCTCTAAATAGAGCTAGATGGAATAGCTTTAAGAAATAGAACAGGTTAATAAAATTCATAAATTTTATGTTCTCAAAAACTACATTTTGTGTTCTCAAAAAGAGTACAGTGATCTGGTATTCATTTCTTAGGAAGTCAGTTTCCCAAAAACGTAGTTAGTGCTCATAGCTTTAAGGGTTGATATGCCTAATTTGGAAAGTGAATTATTTGGTTAGGTTTTGATAGAATGAGAAAAATGCATTTAAGGAGTGTGTTGTCTGCATAATAGCAATAGGTGTGGAAGCAACAGGAAAAGAAAACCTCAAGGCATATCTCATTTTTCATCTATGATTTCCTCCAAAATGCTAACCTTTATAGTAATGTGCATATATTACGAGTTTTCTAAATACCCTGATTCTTAATAGCAGCGTTTCCTTGTATGATTTCTTTCATTAGGTAAAAAAAAAAAAAAAGGATGTTTAATGATGTTTAAGCACTGGAAACAGAGCAGTGAATAAAGAGGACAATGTCCCTGCCCTCATGGACCTCATTCTTGTGAGCAAGAGGCATGCCAAAAAAATGTATACACATGTTAAGAGCTGTTATCTATGTATTACAAACGTACCGATGGTAACAACTTTGAGCACCTCTTGTAACTGCAGAAGTCAAACATGACGCATTCACATTTTATCGGTGTATTTTGAGTAATACAATTTTAATAGCATATTCCTTTATTAAAATGTGTAGACATTTTTGGGCACCCTCTGTCATGTCACAGTGTCAGTGACTGCTAGGTACAAGGAAGAGAAATGAAACAAGATGAGACAATAGCATGATTAAGGCTATTTTTGATATGCTGATTGGGAAAGGCCTAAGAATTCACCATTTAGTAAGAGCTGCGCAAAGGGCTGGGGAGAAAGGGGGTTGTGTGGAGACTACAGCAGCAGCAACCATCTCCACGTATTCTGGAAACTTCAGGGAGATCAATGTCATTGGAAAGCAAGAGGATAAGCAAGCAAGAGTTCTTAGGATGTCCTAGGTAATGTACTAGACATTTTATATCTTCAGTACCACCCTAGGTGGTATGTATTATTTTCTTCAGTGTGTAAAATAAAACACAACACACACTGAGAGCAGAAATATGAAATAACTGGCCCACGACTGAGGCAGATCAAGGACTTAATTCCAGAAGGCTCAAATCAATGTTCTATGTAGTTCCCTTGCTCTTCTGCTTCCATCAAGGAACACAGCCTCCCATCTGGGGACGAGGTGTCCGGCTGTAGATATTAGAATAGCCTGGCATGGGGACCGGAAAACTCAGGTACAAGTGGTCTGGTATTATTGCTACCCAGCTGGGTGATGGGAAGCAATCACCCAATCTCTGAAAATTCCATTTACATAATCATTCATTTCTTCATAAATTCATTCTAAACATATCTATTCAAGGCCTAATGTAGACTAGGCAATGGGATCAAAAATCAAAATAAATGATAATCAAACGGGCCTTCAAGAATTCAAGTGGAGGGGAAGCCGGGATGGCTCAACGGGTTAAGCGCTCACTTTGCAGCCCTGGAGACTGAGGATCGAATCCCAGCCCTGGCCCACGCAGACCCATATGCTGAACTGGGGTGTGTTTCACATGTTGGAGGCACCCAGTCCAGTTCTTGCCAGGGTGAGCTTCCCATGTGGGAGACTCTTGGTTCGGACCCCACCTCACCTATGTGGAATGAAACTCAAAAACTGATGAGGTAAAACTATGGAGACTGCTCTGGATCCTCCCCCTTCTCTCAGTCTCCCTATGCCTCTGTCTCTGACTCTTTCTGTCAAAACAATAAAATACATCTTAAAAAAAAAAAAAAAAGAATTTAAGTGGAAAGCAAACCGATGGGCATATCCTTCAAGACAATAAGAATCCAATACACAAGTAGAAAAAAAATACTATGGAAACATAAAATCAAGAACAATACTGTCCAGCCATTACTTTTTTGTAAAATTAGGGAATGAAACTTTGTGATTGCACTGGACCTTCCTCACCTTTAATATTATTTTATTCCAACTGTCAGTCATTCGGGAACATTCGATGCAGCCCATGAGAAAGCAATTACGCAACATTGTCTAAATTCCCATCATAAAGTCTAATATTTTTTTGACAGCCATAAGGTTCCTCTTCCTCTCCTTCCCATAACAATCCCTGCAATTCTAAATTATTTTTCTAATAATAAGTCATATGCTCCAAAATCTTCACTGGGTCATGAAACTGTTCATTGAAAACAATGATAATATATGGAAAGGATTTAACCTAAGTATACAAGCACTGGTTATTACCCAAAACTGTAATATGTGCATAAGGAAACTTTAAGCATATTCCACTTTACCATTTGCAAACCACAGTCAGGTTTTCACAGTGTCATTGTAAAGGAAACAAACTTGAAGAGCTCAAAGTTCTATAACTGGTGACATCTTCAATAACAACTCCTGGAGATACTTTGCACCCACAAGCTTGGCTTCTAAAGGCTTGCATAAGCCCAGGGATTAAAAAAAAAACAAAACAGCTTGACTTATAAGTTATGTGCTGAGGCTCGCAGAACGAAACTCTAGATAAGAGACTATGTTGCAGGAGCGAGTCGCTGAATGAGAAGGTGAACTGATCTGAGCTCAGTCACTCCATCTTGATGCAGCCTTGGTGTTCTCTCTAACATATGACATCCCTCTAGGAATTACAATCTTATTCTTGGCTACAGTGCTGGTAAAACAAAAAGAACATGCCAGACTCCAAGAAGCAGACAATGTTAAGCCAGTTTGGCTCTATGACATAAACATCCCAGGGTTCCAAATGGAAATAAGAAAAGTCAGTTCCTACAGGCTCCACCTTCTTCAAAATGGGATCATATACTGTGAAGATGAAAATTCATGTTGTTAGAATTCCAACAGAGACAATCATTAACATCAAATATTGTTCTCCCATAAATGCTAGGTGAAATGGGGTTTGTGATTAGTCCCCAATTATTAAATAACAAATTTCCATTTGAACATTAAGATTAAATTTGACCCATTATAATGAACTTTTGTGTTGGTGACCGAAAGTCCCAATTAAGACTGTTGTCTAAGCATAACTAAAAACAGCAACCAGTTAGGTCTCGAACGTTTCCTGACTTGGGCAATAAATTATGTTTAGAATATTATCGCCTTTCTCAAAACTTAAAATAGTATGACAAAAAACAACTAAAGTTACTACCAGAGAGGACAAAGAAAAAAGTTAGAATTCACATTTGAAAAATAATATTTAGTGAGCCATTCTGTATGTTTTTGTGCCACTAATCTATCGTCAACTAAAATTGGAAGCTCATTTAAATAAGCTAAAATGTGATTAGTGTTGTGCTAAAAACTAAAACAAATAGGACTTTAGAGATATGCAGAAATTAAATCTATCAAATCTATCATTTCTGCCTTTTCTGGCAGAAATTAACACTAAAAAGAAAATACAGTGGCCTACAAAGGGCATACAGTTCATATAAAAAACTAGCAAAACGTAAATACAAAAGCAGTCACGTGCAAGGACATACATATGCTCATTATTTAAGAGAGGAAAATGCACACATTCTCTAAGTGAGGAACAAGCCTATTCATAGAATGGATTTCCTCTAAATTTAATTTATTTGATTCAGTCAGTTTTTCTAAAAATGTTCATTCTTGTTTGATTAACCACATGAACCACGATTAGTAGCACTAAAAATTATAGGGTTGATAGTTACAAAGTTTTTTTCATGATTAACTTTGATATCTGAATGTGGACTAAAGGTATGATCTACTATCAAAAATTTTGTCAAACAGAAAATTATAAAGAAAAATATATAACCTATAATTTTATCATCCAAATTACCCTTTTCAATATTTTCTTACATTAGATATACACGTCTCTGTATGCACAGATACATTATACACAAATGCATACAAATATTATACATTCATGTATATAAATATCTGCTGTATATAGATTATTCTCCAGATGGAGTTTTTTTGCAAACTTTTTATTTTGACACTATATTATGTTCTGTGCACTATCCTATATCGTGAGTATTTGAAAATACTCTTTTAATGACTAGATGATACACTGTAATTAATGACTGACTACAACATTAATTATCTTAAAAGAAAATAAATCCTAGAAGTAGAAACATTAAGACAGAGGATACATCAGTGGGTACACATGTTGACCCACAGTGTGAACACACTCTCCACAAAAGTGGTTATTTTCATTATCCACTGGTGGAATCATTGTTCAAACACTGCCTAATTGCGTATTTCAGTCTTTAAATGTTTTAAAACCCAGATACTCATTTGGAAAGTGGTGACAATAAACGTACCCATCTTTTGAACATTGTTAGGGCTAACGGGCACTGGACACACATGAAGACTGCAAAGATTACTATTGTGAATGTCACTGCTACCACCACAAGTAGTGGTATAATGCCAACACTGGTATGATGTTTATCCTTTGACATTACTTATTTATATCATTCATTATAAAATTGTAAGATAGTTTTGAATTTATTTGATTATCAGTTCTTCAGAGACCACTAGCGGTTCCCTGAGCTATGCTCCTCCTTCCACAGCAAGATTTGCAAGTGGGCATTCTGTAACTAGACACATTTCCCAGCTCCCCTTGCAGAGGGGTGTAGCCACATTGCTAAGCTTTGGCCAATGGAATGCGATCAAAAGTGATTTTTGCTACTTCAGTGTGTAGGCATGAGGATAACCTGCATGAAATCCTCAAGGCTCTCCTGTGAGCAGGAATGTAAATGTGCCTGTCATTTAGTAGCATCAACTTGGCCGGGCAAGGGTCAGGAAACTACAAAGCTGCCGCTGTAGTTTTGTAAATAAGGTTATACTGCACCCTAGTCTCACCCATTTGTTTATGTATTTATTTTCTAGTGCCACTTTCACCCTCCAACTGCAGAGCTGAGTTATTGCAACAGAGATGGCTCCCAAACCTACAATATTTGCTACCTGGCACTTTACCAAAAAATGCCAAATGTTGCCCTGGAAGATAGCAAAGCGACAAGGTAGAACTGACCCGCATCCCCCAAAGACCATGTGATACACACATCTCATTCAGCCCACACCAGAGACTTCAGGATTGCTATGTGCAAAAGAAATAAACTTCTATTTATCTAAGCAACTCTTTTAGGCCATTTAGTACTAGCAGCACACTTTTCAATCTAATGTACCGAGAAAGCTGAGTTTTTATAAAATGATGTTATTTAAGTTTGTCATTGTTTTTGAAGTTTGAAGTTCTTCGTATGTTAGAAATTTAAAACTAAGACTGTAATATTTATGGAAAATCATGTCCATAGGTGGTGGTTGATTTTTATGTCATTTTATAGTTTTTATAATATTTATCTTCTATCAAATCTATCAGTACTTTCTCTTACAGTTTCTTACATAATTTTATATTTATGAAGTTTTCCTTACCTCGAGATCAGATAGAAATTTGCCCTTGTTTGGTGACCTTTTTTTTTAATCTTTAAATTTCACTCATAATTTTTCATTCCACATGGTATCCTTCTAGCACAACATTTTTAATAACTTCTTTGTAGATGTATTATAACAACATGTTATAACCCTATATTCAGATTTATATCATACAGTCATGTAATATAAAGTTATAATTATTCAGGTCTGTTTCACAGCTTTTACATTTTTCCACTGCTGTATTCTTCTTTTCTTAAATCAGTATTATATTGTTTTAATTATTATAGTTGTAGAATTCAATTAAGGAGTGTGGAAAATCACCCTTATTCATTTATATTTACAGTTACTAACTTTGGAGTAGAAGATACTTTTTAAACATTTTATCAGACAGTAAATACAAAATAAATTATAATTCATTTGTCACAACTACAGAGAAATATTAATAGATGGATGTCCACAACGCCAGTGGAAAAAAGAAATCATACTACATTACATATACCATACACTCTCATTTTCCAAAGTGAACTTGCAAAAAATCTAATTCCGTACAGTTCTTCATGAGAGCGAGGCTAAGATAAATCATTTTGGTCCACTAAATATAACACTAGACTTTCAATGTTTTCTCATGTAGTTTCTGCCATAATTCTGAGAAGTTTTTAATACTATTGTAATTTTCATTTTAGATTGGAATGTGGGAAAATGGATAATACAATTAAGTGATTTGATTAAAATCCTGAGGTCACTAAGTAGCAGAGCTGAGATTCACCACCCGGTTTTCTGTCATGATTTTCAGTGATAGTGATCTGAGCATTTGTTCTACAAGGAGTCTGACCAACTCAATGTATGTGGACGTTTGATTACATTGTTTTTATCCCAAAACCCCTTAAGAATAAGGTTTTTATGGCATCATGATCAAATTCTTATATTGACAGTAAGTAGTATAAAATAATGACTTCCTGTCCCTCGAAGGCCTTAGGATATTTATGGGTATGGATTTTTGAATTATATTTTGTCTATAATTTTTCTGATTGGAATTAGACCAAATATATGTATTCACATGGACTCAAAGCTTTATAATTCTTAATCTTCCCATTGAGGAACATCTTCCTATTCAATTATTTTTTAGGTCTTTCAGAAAATTTTCCTACTTTTAAAAATTATGCATACTTAGCAATTTTACTTCAAACCCTCTAAGATATAAATAGATAGATAGATAGACAGACAGACAGACAGATAGATAGATAAATTTAGTATCTGTTTTAAAAGGTTCTGGGTACTTTCCTTGACTGAATCCCCACACCTAGAATAAATTACTATCCAACGCTAAAAATTCCTTACATTTCTTTGAGTTTTACCACATATCTAGTTGTTTCTGTTTGGGTCTTTATATAAATAAAAATATTACCATAATGTGTTCTTCTTTGACATTATTATTATTATTTTTTTTTTTTTTACTGAACATTGTGTTTATGAGTTTGATCCATGTTGCTGGACAGGAGTGCTTTATTTACTTTTTCTGCTTTATAATAAATCATCACATGCATGCACCACAATGAATTTATCCATTCTACCACAGATAGACATTTGGGGTGTTTCCAATCTTGCTTTTACCAACAGTGCTGCCATAAATATTCTGGTATATGTTTCCAGGTGCGCTTATGAACACGTGGTTTGTGAACCCAAACCAGTTCACGAACTGTTTGTTATAAGTCTATGATGGGATAAGTACAGAAATGGAGGGTAATTGCTGAGAAGCTTTCATAGTAGTTGGACTTTGCTGCACTACCCCAGCTCACGATCAGTGAACTCATTTCATTTGACAGGGCTTCACCAGTTTGACGGTGTGAAACTCAGGTGGTGAGTCACAACAAAAGCCACCTATGCGTATGTGTGTGACAGGATCACATGATAGTTTTATGATTAGATTGGTAACTGTAATCCCAGAGTGAATAAGTATCAGATAAAGTGAGCACATATATATGTTATAAATACGTGTACATTATTTTCATGGATTATATCATGTCTCCTGTTGCACTGTCTTATGACACTACTTCTCATTCAATAAGCCTAGAGTAATTGCAATGATTGAGTTAGTGCATACCCTTTAATCTAGCTGAAAGCTCCATGAATACAAGGATCTTACCTAATATACTACTGTTGCTAAGGAACAGTTTATTTTATTTTTAATTGTGAAATATATCCGAAAAGGAAGCATGTACAAGTTAAATATTAATAACCTATGAAACACTGAGTAATGGCATCTAAGAGAACACTAACAGTCGTTATAGCCCCCGTGCAGCCTTCTGTAATCATATACCCACCTGCCAGGAATACATCAAGATAACTAACCATTACCATAGCATTTAGATCATTATTCCCACTCTTCCCTTTACAGAATGTAATTAATAAAATTAATATTCATGCATTATGTTAAAAAAGCATTTAGATTTTTTAGTTTTTGAAATTACATCGAAGGATACATATTGAATATGTCCTCTGATTTGATCCTTTTATTCGACTTCATGCTTCTGAAATTCAACGATGTTGATGGTATCCATCTAGTTCATTCGTTCCTACTACAATAGAATATTCCATTGTGTGCATATACAGCAATGTTTTGTTTGCTGTGCTGTGGATGAAACCGTAGTTGTTGATTTCTGCTATGGGCATTGCTATGATTCCTCATCGCATGTGAAAAAGCCCATCTGGAGTATACAGTTAGGAAAACAACTGCTGGCTTAAAGTGCCACACAAACCTTCAGAGTTCATTAACATGAGTAAACTGTGAGTTCTTTTATAATACATGCTATATTATGCATTTACAGGCGTATTATAAAATGTTATTTGCTATATTTTTCTCAACATAACCCTGCTATTATCCAAGTCAAACCTTTAAAAAATTGTACCTATTGATATATTCACTCACTCAACAAATATTTATTGAAGCACCCAGTGTGTCAGAGACTATCCTAAATGCTAAGATATTCTTAATTTTTTATATCCTTATTCCAACAGTTAATTAGAGTCTGAATGCTTCTTAGATTCTCAATATCACAGCCTACTCACCAGTCTTCAGAAGATAAGGTTCTAAGAACCAGAATTAGAGTGGGAGTAAAAAAAATATTTGTAAGTAGCCAGAATGGGATAAGGTATGTTGTAAATTGTTCATAAAAGTGTCCTAAAACAATCATTTATTATTGCCTCACTTCTCACGTAATAGGAACTATCTTTATATATTAACTCTAAAGCTTTTTTTTTTTTAAGTGAAATCACTTAAATAACAATATGGAAAAAAACAGATTTAAATGTTTACATCTGATATTTTGTCTCGCTTTGAAAATAAATTACTGTGCTTCTCTCCCACACCATCATGATCCCCAGGGCTGGAAATGCCTTTACATGACGGAGTTTTGACAAGTGACTACGATATTCCCAAGCATTAAAATAAACATTAACACCGTTTGATCAGTGTCAGGAACTTCCTTAGCCTTAGCCAGCCATTTTCACTTCCCATTTACTCTTTTTATTTTACACCCTTTTCTCTTCCAAAAAATAAGAATTGCGATAATGAAAACGCTGCCAAATCTGCATCTCAGTAGTATTATTAAGCTTCACATCGTGGCTATAATGTGGTTGTCCCAGAGAGAAAATATTTATTGCTGACACACCCTAAAAACTAAAAGCTACTTAATGACCATGTCTGAGAGGCTGGTGGAGTGATTTTCTGTGCTCACTTCCTGGTTCAGAAGTATAAGGGAGGGTACAAAAGAGTCATCTGAATCATTTGGCCAATAGATGAGCAGAAAATATAATTTATAAGAATAGGTTAAGTTCTTTAAAACATGTTCTCATAACCTTACTTCAATGAAAGGTATTTAAGGTTTTCAAAATTGTGCTCACTAACATGCAGTGAAGCTCAAAATCTGTGTATGGGGGGATGTTCATGTCTGCCAAGCATACCTGAACTATTACATGAACTCTATAGTAAACATAGAGACAGGGTATAGTTGTGTCGGGTTCATTAACATAAACAAATACCTACCCGTCAGTTGATAATGTGTATTCAGCACTTACTGAGTGTGAAGTGATCGCAAAGTACAATGGGGCACATAAAGAGACTAGTGAAGACATGACTCTAGGTAGACACGTGATGTGGACAAAATTCATGAAGAATGGAAGTAAAGGTGTTTAAAGCCAAAATAGTAATAATAGTTGAATGTCAACTATATCTCAATAAAAATATAACACTTTAGGAATATACAAGAACTACCCAGAAAAAGTCCAGCCACAAAAACCTCTATTTTTCATATTACATGGCTGGATACTATGTAACTATTAATTCACATAAATACAAGGCTTGTCTGGAAGGTATTCCAGACAAGCCTTGTATTTATGTGAATTAATAGTTACATAGTTTCATTTACATTAAATTCACACAGACAGGAAGGAAATGATCAAAGGAAGATGGAACTTAGACTACGTTTGGCCACAAATAGAAGACCAAGTTTCTAGACTCAACTCTGTTACCACTTCCCTGAATTATTTATTCTCTTCCCTTTTGTAAGATGAATGTAATAGCCTTATCAATTTACAACATAGAAATATTTCTACCAGTATTTTAAACAGATTTTGAACCTTAAAGAAAATATGCACTACAAGTAAACACATGTCCTCAATGATCCAGTCAGTAATTCCACCTTTTGGGAATATACCCATCAGAAATGAGGACTCGGGTCCAAACAATAGACAGTAAAATATGTTCAAGGCAGTTTTGTTTGTAATGTCCCCAAATGGAAACAACTGAAATGTCCATCAACAGTAGACTTCGTAAATTATTATATAAAACAATGAAAGGGAATGAACTACTAATATACACAACAATAGCATAAAACAGGCAAATTTAATGTATGTCTGAGTAGAAGCCCAATGGTATATTTTAGAGATCTGGAAACACTCTATTTTGGGTGGCAATGGTTACATTTTACACATGTAAAAATTGGATTGTATGGTTAAGATTAGTTTCAACTCAATCAAATTAAAGAACTTCAGTTTAAAGTAAAAGCAATGAAAAAATATGTATCAAAAGCTAGTTAAAGACTGACTCAGCTTACTAAATTGACTTCTAGAAATACATAGTAGAGAAATAAATTAATTTTTAAAAAATCTGTGTTCACACATATTTATCTTAAAATTATGACAAGAAAATAATTAAAATCAACCTGTATAACAACAGGAAAATGGTTAAGTAGGTTGTATTATTTCAATTTAATGTGAAATTTTTATGAGATATTACAAAGATAATTCTAAAAATTACTCTGAAACAAAAAAAGTGTTAATAGTCAGTGAAAAATTCCAAATACAAATTACTCCCAGAGAATAAACATAAAACATAGGCATGCCCACAAACACACCTAGACAAGACTGAGCAAAAATGTGCAAAAAGGAAATATGTGTGTGCTGAATAATGGGTAATTTAATTTTTATCTAAGAAAATTTCTTGAATGCTGTTGTAATTTTGCTCTGATAATGAAGATAGATATAAATATATTGAGAGTTTTGAGGACTAATTAATATAAAGTATTACTAAAGGCCACATCTTAGGAAAAAGAGGGCTCATACTTTCACATAAAGTGAATGATATTGAGGAGACATGGAGGGAGGCAAGAAATGTAAATTATGCAAAATGAACAAATTCTAGGCAAAAAATTCAAATGGATATGTAATTGGGTATAAATTTGTGGGCTAGGAAGAAATCAAAAAGAGTATATCATGTCTTAGAAGAACAAATTAAGGCAGTTGAACCTCAAAGAGATTAGAGTGTAGCAGTTAAGTGTTCCAGAATATTCCTTCTACTACCTCTGTGTAACACCGATCTGTAAATAAGAACAATAACAATAATAGTCATTGGGTTGTTCTGAGGACTAAATGAGTTAAGGTCGATAAAGCATTTAGGACAGTGTCTGCCAATAATAAGTGCCCAATAAATATTAGATAATGCAACAGAAAAATTAAAGCTTACAGAGGATATAAAGATTAATTTCACTTGATTTTCTTTTTTTTTCTCCTAACCCTTACCCTAACATAACCCTAACCCTAACCCTAGTTGATTTTCTTCTATATTTAGTCTTTTAAAAAATTCCAAACTCATTGCTTTACCAAAGTTATTCTTAACTAGATAACATTTTCATAGCATTCAGAAATGTAATATTAATTTTTCCTAGTATCCTCAAGGGCCCGAGTCACACCATTGCAGCTCTGTGGAAACTCAACATGATATAGCAGCTGCAAGTGCATTATCCTTTCTTAAGCTCATGTGAGTGTCAGAGCTAATTTTAAGCTTTGGAACTTAGTGGTCATGTAATGGCTGGCAACACAGATATATCACTGTAGGGAAACATGGGATTTTTGGTTTAGTATGCAACAGAACTATGATTATTATTTCAGTAAAAGTCTATCTTCTGGAACTAGACCCTATTCCTCAGCCCTCCAGCAAAAAGAGGTCCGATATAAGGAATAGTCACCAGGGAGCTTGCATTGCATTTAACCATTTCCTGTTCTGAAGTGTGTTCTTGGGTTCTCTCTTTTCTCCCCTCTGAGGTTCTTTTTGCTGCTCTTTTCTCCAAATGGATTGCAATACTATGAGGAATGAGTAGGTAACCTCTGCCATTCACCACCATCAGCCCCCCAAGCAAACTAACAAACAAAAATAGTGCCTTCCAAGGGTCAGCATCACTGGCCATAACAAGAAATGAAAGGCATTGCTCAAGGCAACCCCAACCAGCACTTTGCCTGAGGGGGACAGGCCAGCTGCGAAGAAACAGCCTCCAGGCCTTCTGCCCACCACATGGAATCCAGCCAGAGGTCCAGTTCTCAGCTGTCCCTGACACCTGAATCAAGTCCTAGGGAGCAGCCCCACACTCTGCGTGTTGACAAGCTCTGGGGCGATTCTGTGCCCACTACACTGACAGTCGCTTGAATATTCCGTATCCACATAAATTGCCCCATCACTAAATCTTACAAGTAGCAGAAAGTCTAGTAGCACTGCCGTCTTGTCAGGGCCTTAAACTAGCCCTTGGCAAGCTTATGTTATCTTCAAACATAATTACAAGAGAAGGGATAGACTTCTTTATTCTCATAAACATGAGAAAACTTTTGCCCATAAATGTATTAAAATGTCTTTGAAAACAGAAAGTTGATGTAGCCAATAGGCAAAAAATGAATTCAAGGTTAGACTGTCAGGAAATTAAATAAAATATCATCCCAGACCATAAAAAAAAGGTACAGGTTGAATGTCATTTGAATCACCTTTAGATCTGCACTGACAAGGTAGCTACTGAGCACTTGAACTTGACTATCGGGAAACGTGACGCCCAAATAGGTAAAAAATGCCCCAGATCTCAAAGGCTTCCTATGAGAAACAATGTCAACTAAGCTCATCCATAACTTTTATGTTTATATTAATTACACATTGGAAGGATTATATTTTGGTTCTTTTGGGCTAAATAAATAAATTATTAAAATTACTTTCCCATGTTTCTGTTTACTTGCAAGATGGCTATATTAATTTATTAATTTATTTATTTATTACATTTGTTGGGGTAACATTGGCTGGCAAAATCACATAGGTCTCAGTGTACAATTCTATAATGTGGGGTTGTATTATATGTCTATTGCAGAGTGTTATGTTAGAGCCCTAAATTAGCAGTTTGTAATAATTATCATCCAAATAGAAATTATGTCATAAAATATAAATCGTCAAGTTATAAGTAGAACAAAGAATGTGCTGGTCATTTTCTTTATTAAATATTTCATATCCTGATTTTGTTTCTTATCTAGCTGGCCTGGTCTTCCATTTCACCCCTTTTTACAACGACCCTCTAAACTTCTGCTGCTGTGATTCCCCTAGCCAGCCGGGCCAATATGATTACGTCCAATCAACACTAAATATAGAAGAAGGCACATTTACAAATCAGAGGAAAGTCCCAGAACCCTTCTCTGGAAGTGACATTGAATCTGAGGATAAAGATACTCAGGTGTGCCAATGGGTGCTTGAATGGAGTATCGAATACAAAGGAGGGAGGCCTTCAGATGAAAAATCACTTAGCTTTTTGGGGGAACTGAGAAAACCTGGATGTGGCCAGCAGTGAAGGAGCAAGGGAATGTTAGCACGAGAGATAAGAGTCACTGTCTCTGGGTGAACACATAATGCAACACATTGAACTGTACACCTGGAACCTAGTCATTTTGACTAACCAATATCACCCCAATAAATTTAACAATAAAAAAGAGATGAGTCAGAGAGACTGGGGTGGAATGGGAGGGAAGGGTACATCCTATGCCTCAGATGCCACAGTAAAGTGCCTGGACTTTATTCTTGGTACAATGGGAAACCCATGGAGAGGTACAAGCAGGGAGATGACATGTTCCCATTTATGGTTTAAGATCACTCTTGAAGGGAACATCATGGAAGCTGAGCGAGCCGTCAGTAGACTGCCACGGTGGTCCCGCTGTGCTGCACTGTGGCTTGCATGGTGACAACGCAGTAGGAGAGGTGAAGATTAATGGGAAATGCAAGGCTCAACCAGAGGTAAAACGGGCAGATCGCTAGTCCACTGACAGATCAGATCAGGTGTGGAAGGAAAAGACAGACATTAAAGACATTTCCTGGCTTTTGGCTTAAGCAAAAAATTAAGAGTTTAAAAAAATATCTCCAATATCCTAAGAGAAAATTCAAAATCTTTGAGAAGAAAGGCTATTTCCACTTATGAAACAGCTGCCAAGTACCCTAAAATGGTGCTGGCAGTGTCTTATATATGGTGTCCAATGAAAGATTCTTAGCAACCCTAATGAAAGAAAGTAGGTGGTATTAACCTAGATCAGAGACAGGCCAACTGAAGCACAAAGTCAGACAACTTGTCAAGGGTCACTCAGCAGCTCAGTCTACTGTCTAATTCCCTGTCTTAAATGCTTACACACCGCACGCCATACCAGTGCTGACAATTTTCTGTAAATCAATGAACTACTGTTTCTAAGGTATTTATTACAAGATAAGCAAAGACACAATGCAAACGATGCAAATGATGTTTCACAGTCTGAAAACAGACTCACTGAAGTGAGTAGACTTGTCCAAAGGCCATGACTCACAATCATATCATTAGTGAACCAGAGAGCGTATTCTACCGGAGACTCTGCAACGATCTGTTTAATGCATATCTTCAAATGCAGTCACTGCCCTTTGTCATTGCCTGTGTTGTTAGTTTATCTCTCTCCACCAGGAAGAGAGGATGCAGGGGTGGGTAGCATCCCCTGGAATCCGTCTGACATTCTGACATTTTTGTTATCAGCATGAATGGTGCTTTGTTGTATTCCCATTAATTCAAGAAATATACCGTTTAGAGGTCTCTGAATTACTGTGTATATATATTACTGTGTAAATTCAGTGATTCTTACGTAAACTCAATGTTTATAAGTAAGGGTGATTCATGTATGCCTGTATGGAGCCCTGAATGCGGGAGAGAGTAGAAACCTGAAAAAAAGAGTCACATTTAAAATGTTCCTCCAAAATGCAAACAAAATACCTGCCCTACCTTGGA
The DNA here is from genome assembly GCA_004027555.1 of Craseonycteris thonglongyai. Classification (NCBI taxonomy): domain Eukaryota; kingdom Metazoa; phylum Chordata; class Mammalia; order Chiroptera; family Craseonycteridae; genus Craseonycteris; species Craseonycteris thonglongyai. The sequence goes on from PVKE010035957.1 coordinate 15,271, forward strand.
CTTCAGCTTAACTCAGCATGGCTCTTTAACTTCTGATCTCAATGGCACAAATATACACACCCAAAGAACTTCCTGTCTACTGCTACTTAATCAATACACTGCCCTAGTGACTCAAAGACCACGATGGGGAAGTAGTAGTATGTATAGAAATATTTTTTTAAATAACAGACATATCTTTAGATTATTCATGGAAGATTCTTCTTTCTGTGTATTCTTCAGTGACATCAGATGGTATCCACAAGCCACATCAGTTTTTGCCATTTGTCCTAGCCAAAGGAGATTGGTCAAAAGGGAGGAGGCATTATACCAACAATGATGGGGGTGAGTGTTAAGAGAGAGAGGGGCTTTTTAGAGGGCAACATAAATAAATGGTTTGGGGTTTGGACTGAGTTGATTTAGTTACAGTCTAAGGCAAACATATGAGGCATGAAGAAGATCGGAACATGCAAACTTGTCATAAGATTAAATCCTGTTATGGTTACCTTCCTTTTAGGTGATGAATTGTTCCTTCCCGGCACTTCTACTCCTCCACCCCAAACTTCCTACATTGCAGTCCAAGTCGCAGACAGCTGAGAATATGACTGTAGGTGGAGGCGGAGCCTTGTAAGGGTCATTAAGGTAAAATGCAGTGATATGGACTGGCCAGACGCTAAGACGATTGGTAGCCTTAAACGAAGAGACTGGGATACAGGCCTTTACAAAGGGAAGATCGTGTGAAGACACAAAGAGAAGATAGCCATCTACAAGACAAGGAGAGAGGCCTCGGAAGAAACTGACCCTGCTGACACCTTGATCTTGAACTTCTAGCCTCCAGAAATGTGAGAAAATAAATGCCTGTTGTTCAAGACACCTGATCTGTGCTATTTTGTTATGGCAGTCCCAGCAAACTAATACATCTACCAAAAGAAAGATATTTGATACATTCTTTTTCTTCAAGTAGAAAGCGAAGTGCTTTTGAGATAAGTTCTGTATACTTTCCCTATGGCTGGTATACACTATACCAAAAAGAGGAGCTTTGTAAACTGTTCGGTGTATAGATTTTTATGCAAATCGATTTACGTAATTCTAGATTAAATTAATTTCCCACATTTTGCTCTCATTTTCTTTTGTTTTCAAAATTAGTTTCACAGTTTTGATAGTTACCCCACCCCTTTGTTTTTTCCTTTAGTTTGTTTCAAATCTGACGAACTGATCAAGGAATAATACTTAACTATAAGGATAGATAATAGAACACATAGCAAATGCTTAGAAATGCTTAAGCTCTTTTATGTACTTCAATTAAACTTGGAATGAAGCATCTCATATTTAGAATCTAAACACAAATAAGTATTATGTGAGTGTATTACTTGTGTATAT
>PVKE010035958.1:0-16641 GCA_004027555.1 Craseonycteris thonglongyai
ACAGTTGTGGGGGGAGGTGGGAGTGGGCACTAGATATAAGGTGATGGAAGGGGAACTGACACTGAGTGATGGGCACATAATACGATGCATGAATGATGTGAGGTGGACTTGTACATCTGTAAACTGTCTAATTGTTACCAACCAATGTAACCTCATCAAATTTAACAATAAATTAAAAAAAAACAAAAACAATAAAATATAATAATAATAATAATAATAAAAAACAAAAAAAACCACATTAACACTAACAACAGCTGATGAGCTAATAAATAAATAAATAAATAAATTAATTAATTAAAAAAAAAAACAAAAAACTAGTAACCACCAGAATGGTGGAGAAGGTTCTCGCCTCCTATGTGGGAGGCCTCAAGTTTGATTCCTGCTCCACTCAGCCCCACATCCACTTATGTGAAATGAAATCACATCACAACTAATGATGTATAGCTGTGGAGACTACTCTGGGCCCTACTCCCTTCTTTTGCTCTCTCACCTTCTCTCAAACAATAAAATTAATATTTTTCAAAGAATAAATAAGTTTAAGTTGCTAAAGCAACTCATTCTTAAAGATATATGTATATATTATGTACATTATTAAATATATAATATATATTATATATTTGTATCTATGTATTACTTTTCAAAGTTGAATTGAATTACTGTACCAATGTGCAGTATGACATTCACTCAAAAGATGTCATCAATGAAATGATTACTAGCGTCACCATGCAACAGACAGGACAGTCAAAGAAAATAGAATAAGCACGGATGTCTTTCAAGGAGCACAAGCCCATTTTGAAGTGGTATTTGAAATTTGAGAACCTGTGGAAATACAATGACAAGAGGATGCAACAGAACCTCCAACATGCCTAACAACTGCATTCATTCGTGGTAAGTTTGAGAGGTGTGGTACTGTGTGTAATGTGCACAAGGGAAGATCTGGAAGGCCTTGCAGAGCAACAAGTCGTGCTGCTTCTGCTATGGTGTTGAAACAGTTCACATGCTCACCACAGAAGTCTACCAAACAATGGGCACATGCGACAGGAGTTAGCAGAACAAGTATACAGCAAATTCTTAAAACAGAAAAACAGAAAGTTTTCATCTCAAGGTTATTACATGCAATGAATGAAGAATATCCTGATCAAAGGGTACAGAGAATTTGCCAGGACAATGGATTAGGACAAAGAAGGGTAGTTGAATTTCCCCCACGTTCCCCTGACTTAACACCCTATGGCTTCTACCTATGGGGTACTTTAAAGGATGTGGTGTACTATACCAGCTATATTGGAGGTATTTCAGGAAGAAACTGAATTAGCATGTGCAGTGATCCAAGTGGACTCTTTGGTCAGTATTGCTCAATACGTAGTTCACCAGAATCAGAAGTATCTGGACACTGACCATAACCACTTTGAGCACAGTTTATAATTGCAGAAGTCAAACATGACTTGTATTCATCTTTTGTTATCAGTATATATTGAGAATTACAATTTTAATAGAGTTTTTTTCTTTTAAAAATATGTACACTTTTGGGGGGGGCACCGTCTATGTGTGACCAAATTCACAAACTCTAAGAGAGGCAGGAAACCAGTGTAATTAAAAACAAAAAGTTTAGCTCTAGAAATATTGGCACAGGATTAATAGGTAACAGCTGTGAGACTGTCTCATAATCTCCTCTTCACAAATACTGAGTGCTCTGATTCCCCTTTGAAAGCAAATCTCTCTATAAGCCTTCATCAAAAAATACCCTGTGACTTTCTGTGCTTAACTTCACTATCTCTATTAATCAGTTTGAAAATATTTTGATATATCAAACTAAAGATTAACTTTAAGATGTGAAAGCTATATTCTTCTAGAAAGATTTAGGAGGAAATATATGCAACCTTTCAAACTATGACACCTGTGGACATGGATGTGTCTCCTTGGCTAGTCCTCTTCTAAAGTGACAAAAGAACTCCAATCACCCAAGAGCATGGTACCAGTAAGCCTTTCTCCTCACAGTAAGAATATTAGGGAACTGCTGAAGAAGCCAGTGGTATCTCTATCCTTAGGAAAATGGGGAAACAAAATTAAGGCAAATGAAATCACTGGAATATAATTCAGTGCTTGAGTATGGGGTACTGCTAAATATAACAGGAGGTAAAATAAGGGGAGAGAAACAAGTGAAGGGCGAAGAATCCATCTGATCAAAAGGAAAGGTGGCCCTTGCTCTGGGAAAAGCCCTATCCTGTGAGGGTGGAACTGAGTGAAAATGAAATCCACTTGGGTGTTCATGAAACTGACAGCAATTATTCTTTTTACTCTGCAGTTTCCACAAGTACCATTAAATGATAATGTGACTTGTCTTTTTTGTCAACAAAATATTAAAACACCTATAATCTGGAAACATTCTAATGTGCAGTTATTATTCTATACTCTGCATAACTGACTTCAGTTCATGAGGTTAATAATCCCTTCGAAGCTAGTTGTCACCACAGTTAAAGAGGCAGCATATCATTTTAGGATACTTCACAACTTATCTCTAGCAAATCACAATTACGGAAGTATTGGTAACTCCCCAGCAACCTAGAAAATAAGAATGCAAAGTTTGCTGACCTCAATTTTTTCTTCAAATTGATGTTTTTTATGATATAATGTAGCTTTTAAAGAAGAGACATTTTCCCCTGCGTGTCAGCACGACATATCTCAAAATCTTTCTAATTATCAGTTATTTATCATTTATTTCTCAGAAAATAATTAATCCAGTGCCTGTATAATGAAGTAAAGTGGAGATTACGTTGAGACACTTCCTGTCAAATATAAAACAGACATTCTTTGCTCTACAAATCTGAATTACACATCTTTATGTTGAAGGAAAAGTAAATCCTATAGATAATAATGTTCAAATTCCTTGATGACTTTCTCAAAACTAAATAAAATAATACATATTGCCTATGAATTAGATACTTTGAAGATTCTGTCCTTTTGATTATGTGCAGATGATCATACGGCTTTAAATATCAGGGACATAAGATACATTCGGAAGGAACTGGATGAAATGAAAGTTAGTTGTCCTGGGGACTTAGAAAAAGCCCTTTGTGTTTAGTGGCTTTTGAAATCACTTATACTATAGGTAACTATTTCTTCAGTTGACACAGTTTCCAAGATTCTGCATAAGGAGGTAAGGCCTGAAAAGGAAGGGGGTGGGGGGCAGGAGAATCTAACTAAAAAAAAAAGCCATACATAAAGAAAATCCACAATTATTGCTACACTTTCAAAAGGCATGACCTCCTTTCTTGGTACTATTCTGAAGGCAAAATAAAACTGATGATATATACTTTGTAATGGCAAACATCTAACCGGTGTCTACCATTTTATCTCAGAGAAAGAATATAATGGCCATGCTAAGCAGTAGGAAGCCCTTATTCCTTAAATAAAAGAATACATTTATTTCTCCCAACCTCCCAAATTCTACTGTACACAGAAAATGAAGGAAAATAAACAATAAACATTAAAAGTTAAGTCGTTTAAAGTTATTATTTTGGATTTTGTATGTACCCAGTTGGCTATGTAACACAGAAAGTAAGGAAAAGAGGAAGTGCTATTTCTTGAATAATATAAGACCAGCCTATTTACCTCACTGTGTGTGTGTGTGTGTGTGTGTGTGTATGTAAAACAAACCTTAAATTTTAGCTGGTTAAATTTTGGTCCACATTTGTACTGCTCTAAATTTTGCTAATATTTTCTAATATCAGAAACCTTGCAGGATAATAAGATTCAAACTTTAGATAATAATGTAAAAAAATGCTGCTCTATGATAAAATAAACAGAAAGTAGCAGTTGGATGTGAAAGGGGTAATATCCCAGGATATGTGAAGAAAACTTTTGTTCAAATGCAACCCAGCAAACAGAAAACTAACAAACAAGAAATGCATTGCATGGAAAATAGCCAGACTGCAGCTCTCAAAATATAATACTGTACATAATAAATCCACCTGAAGTGATTTTGTACTAGTCACTGTTAGTTTTACTTGATTCTACAAATGACATACTCATGTAATCAAACTTCTTATCACATAGTTGCCCATAGAAATACATTTACATACCACACCTTTATTTAGTTTCTGAAAACCTCACCTATTTTAACATGCGTTATAATATGGCATTTGCAAACCTTCAGTGTTAAAAATAATAAAGTTTTCAGAAGTCAAAATTTAAATATTGAGACCCACCTTCTAGGAATGAGGATTGCATTTATTTTAGTTTAGTTTTGAGTTTTAATTGGTGGACTGGGCAGCACATCGCCATACCATTAAAATTGCTGCATGTTTCCGAATGCACTGAGAACATGCTACGTGATGCAATATTCAAAACAGAAAATAAACCGCACTTTCAACATGTCAGTGTGAGTAATTAATTGGCTTCTGGTAAAAATATGCTTTGCGGCTCCTTTTGTTTCTTATACTAGTCCCACCTTTTGTGGAACAAGCGGTTGTCTTCTTACAGAGCTTCATGCAGCCAGAGAGGAGCAATTACCTTGATGATTAGCACTCAGACTGCCCAGCCAGCAGCTCTGGGGACAGTCATTTTACAGATGTGCTTAGTCATTCCTGTCTAGCCCTATGATGCCCAAGTATCAACCGCTGTGACACCATTTCATGAAATGTTAATTTGGCTCTTAAAGATAACATGCTTTTAAAAAGTGATATGAAAGAAGAGTTGAGCTGGGTTCAGACAGACTGTCTCTGTTCCCAAGTTCTGAAACTGCACTCCCAGAAATATTTTCTGTAGCCTTATCAGCCGCAACATTCCTCAGCAATCCCGATGAAATAAAAATTTTCTCCCTTCCAGGAGGTGGGAGGGGTGGCTCTCCCCCTGCATATTTCTGGTCAGGAGTGAAAGTGAGACTTGTAAGAAAACTTACCCTGCAGGCGTGTCCCCTAAACTTCAGGCTTGGCTGAAGCTGTTCCTTCAGCTTTCTCTCCTCTGAGTCCTCCCTCCCCGCAGCCTCCCCTCCATTTCTTCCCCTCTGTCGTTCAGTTTGGCAGCGCATTTATGGATGCAGTCTCTATGAGATCTGCCATGTGAAATAAACTCACACTCTATTCTCACCAGCCTCCCTGCTCTCCTATAATCCCCTTGGGAAAATGTGGTAACCTTTGTTTTCAAAAATACTACTGACTTGTGTGTGTTATTTGCTTTGAAAATTGAGTCTTTGAAAATGATTCCGAGCCAAGGAACTCACACTTGGGGAACACCACCGTGAAGAGAGAGATCACACAGAGACTACACGGAACAAAACAAATCGTCCTGACATCTGCTGAAGTGTTATAAATAAAGCTGGCTAGTAAAAAGATGAAAGCAAAGCTTGATTCTTCACCCCACCTTCCTGCCCCCACATGCTAAGAATAATCTTGACTGACCCAGTATCTAGTTGTTTCTTAGAGAAAAGCAGTCAACTTAAATTGGGTGTTATTATCCCACAGTAGCTGTGGTTGAAATATTTCACTATAGATGATCTCTGATTAGGATGCTTCAGCTTATGTTTTTTCAGCTTTATGATGGTGTGAGAGCAATATGTGTAATAAATTCCATGCAATAGCCAGCTCTTTATTATAAAATAGGCTTTGTGTTATATGATTTTGCCCAACTATAGAGTAATGTGAGTATTTTGAGCAAAATCAAGGTAGTTTAGTCTAAGCTATGATGTTCGGTGGCTTAGATGTATTAAATGCATTTTGAATCTTTGAGTTTTCAACTTACATGGTGGTTTATTGATATGCAACCCCATTGTAAGTTAAAGAGCCTTTGTACTTGGAATTTTACACTTTAAATAGAAGGATAATTCCTGGAGTATATCACCCTCAAGGCAAATAGTGCCACATTTTCATTCTTAGAATGATACAAGAATACATCAGCCCCTGTCTCTTCAGCTCTCACCACATCTGTCTCTGTCTATCTCTTTATCTCTACCTTGTATTTTCTAAATCCCATTTAGTTATCCCTTTTGTGGCTACAATTGTTGCAAATCAACACTGATTATTTTTAAAAGATAAACACATGAACTAAAACAGAAACGTTTTAGAGTGGTACTCAGTTCCCTTCTGTCCTTTTCCATGGCCTGGAGGAATCTAGAAGTGCTTAGAGGTGACACATGGAAACGTTTAAGAGTGCACCTAAACCCAGGATAGGAGAGGGACAGCATGGCTGCTGTTGCATCCTAGCCCAAGCTTCCACCTGTGACAGACATCACTAAGCAATTGCGGTACTTTCTCACTATCTATAGGCATAGCTTCAAGATTCTTAACACAGCACCACCAGCTACAATTAGCCATTATCGGTGAAGCAGGGCTGCCTTTAAAAATAATGTCTAATCACCTTCCTGCATCTGGCCAGCCTTCCTTAAGATCAATGAGCATGAAGAAAGTTGGAGCTCAATCGGCATAAACTTATTTACTTCTATTGGAAGTGGTTTTGAGGGGAGGAAACTGATTAACTTTGCTTCATGTATCTTGGCATTCTTTGACTAATTTTGATGAAGCATTACAAAATTTAAGAAGTGATGAAATAACTGCAGGGTGTGTAGGATGGCAATTAGACTGAGTAGCATGTAATCTTCATTAAGTAAGAGAATAAAGAGAGATAGGAGAGAGAAGATAAACATGTCAGCCCCCACAGTTACCCCGCAAAGCTCCTAGGGAGCCTCATTTTTAAATAAATAAGTATCTGAGGTCTAGTAGTATGTATGCATTAACTCAGGCACATATATTAATTAATTTCTAGAATGATGGCAATGTTTTCTGTTTGAATAGGGCTTTGGGTTACCCAGGCAGCCGCATTTGGCAAAGCTCATTGACTGGTATACATAAGATCTGTGTATTGCATTGCATGACAATTTTACCTCAAAATAAAAATAACAATTTACTTTAGTTAAGAACATACATGTTGAATATTTTTAAAGTGAGGTGTACTGATAGCTGCAATTCATGTCTTATTGAAAAAAATAAGATGGATTGGTGAGTTGTTATCACAATGGGTGTGCAATAAAGCAAGTGTAGTAATAGATTCATTGTAGATCTAGACAGTGAATTCACTACAAATTTCTTTCCACTTTTCTATATGTCTGAAAATTTTCATAATGAAATGCTTGGGGAAAAATGCAATTAAATACCTTGCCTTATTGTGAAACTCTTGAGACCAAGTTGTCTTTTCTCGTACTTCTTTCTGATTAAAAGCAAGACATAGTTCAATCATGGTCTGCACAAAGTGCAATTAGGCAGAATGACTGGCTACTGAAACAGCTTGATTTTCTTCTTCATGAGAAAGTATTAAAATGTACTTAAGCAGCTCCAGCCAAGAGAGAAAAAGACACCAACGTGACTTAGACTCCACTGTTCTCTTCATTCCCAGAGCCATAAAAGTGACCCATGCTAATGTATCTATTTTTTTTTTAAGATTTATAATGTTTTATTGTTTTTTGAGAGAAGGTGAGAGGGAGAGAGAAAAAGATAAAAGAGAAGAGTGGAGGGCTCAGAGCAGTTTCATTAGTTGTATTTTTATTTATTTTTTAATTTATTTTGTATTGTTAAATTTATTGGGGTGACATTAGTTGATAACAATTACATTGTTTCCAATTCTATATTGCATTGCCTATGCCTTGCATTATGTGCTTATCACCCAGAATCAGCTCTCTTTCCATCACCATATATTTGATACCTCTTCCCTACTGCCCCCACCCCAGCTCTCCCACTCACCTCCCCCTTTACCCTCAGCTAACCACCAAACTATTGACTGTGTCCGTAAGTTTTTGTTTCTTTGTTACTTTCAGTTTTATATTCCACCTACAAGTGAGATCATATGTTTCTTGATTCTTTCAGTCTGACTTATTTTGCTTAATAAGATGTTTTCATGGTCCATCCATGTGGTCACAAATTGCTGTATTTCATCTTTTCTTATTGCCAAGTAGTATTCTATTGTGTAAATGTACCACAACTTCTTTATCCAGTCATCTATCAAAGGACACTTTGCTTGTAAATCATTAGCTGTGACATGGTTTTATTCCACACTGGTAGATGTGGGCTACGGGGCACAGGAACCAAACCAGAGGCATACAGCATGGGAGGTGAGAACCTTCCCTGCTGAGCCATCCCAGCAGTTACAGTTTCACTGCAGTTCAGTTCAACATATGGGTTTGCAAGAGCCAGGCCGGGAATCAAACTCTGGACCTCACAATTGAAAGGCCAGAACTCAACCACTGAGCTATACCAGCATCTCCATGTCTTAATCAATCAGTTTTGTTTGGCAAAGCATCACTCAAATGCAAATATAAATACATGCTTGACCACCTTGCTTAAAACATCCCCGATTTTATTTGTTCTTTTTTGTTTTCCCCTCAGAGTAGAGAGACGTTAGTGCTGACTCTGCAAACCATGGCTGATAAACTACTGCTCTGCCAAATCCACACTGGGGATTTCAGAGTCTAAATGATGGATACTATGGGCACCAAGTATTCCAAGCTTGGAGTTTTGTAAAACATGCAAAATGCTGAGTGAAAACCTATTAGCACTGGTCAAATGCAGGAAGCAACATAGTGGTATTTCACCAGCGGTGACCATCATCAAATTCACAAGAAACATATTCAAATTCTGAGTCATACTTCTCCCCAGTTTAGTGGTTTGATGGCAACTGGGCATGGCATGTTGAAACAAGGGCATTTTTAAACAAGCAACATAAAAACAGAATATTTAACCCCTTACATTAATTCTCATAGCAATGTATGAGCTATACCTCTGGCAATAGTTTATAATAGTTGAATATATATACATATGGCTATATTTTTTGTCTTTATTCCCACTTTTTCTATTCTAGCCTTTGGAATTCCAAGTCCCAAGGAGCAGGATGATATAATATCAGCCTACTGAAAACAGGTGAATACACTGGAATATGCACTGAGGGTTCACTGCTCAGTCTGTGACTCCATACTTTTTAATTTCCTTGTACAAATAGTGGACTGAAAAATGAGAAAATGCTTTTGGCTGGTCTGAGCTACAAATTAATTCCTTGATAAATTTTTGGCAATTATATCTCCAGGTTGTTTCCATTTAAATATTTTTAATGAATTTGAGTAAGTTTCTTATTCATCATCTTGGCAATTTATTGCATAGCTAAATATACACTAATAAACACTATTAAGAGGTTAGCTGACAAATAAAAAAATCAAAGGATCCTACAAAGAGATATTTTATCCTGCTTTAAAGTTGTTTGCGTGTGGGTATACATTGTCAAGAGGCAAAAAATGAATATAAAAAGTTCATGTATGTAACGAACAATCAAAATTAGTGGTTCTCTAATTGAGCATAAAAAGTCACCTGAGGGGCTTGTTAAGGTAGAGTAGCCTGGGACTCTATCCCCAGAGACAGTCATGTAGCAGGTTTAGGTGCTACATGTAAATTTGTATTTTTAATAAGCTCTTAGGTAATGCTGATGCCCTGATCAGAGGACCACTTGGAGCAGCACTTGTCCAACCTTTTGATGTGTGCAAACACAACTAAATGGCTGTTGGGAAGTTCAGGAAATAACATAGGATAACCATAAATCATTTCCCAGTTTTTAAAGAAATCCAGAAAGGTGACTTCATTAGATAAAGCAATACACAGTCAGTAGTTAATGGGTCCCAGTGAGAGTTGAATCTCAATAAAACGCCCCCAGACTTCCCATGCTGGGTTCCTTCCCCTCTGGGGTAATGTAAACTCCTTCCCTTTCAATAACCTAGCATCCTGTTACTCTCTCCCCAAAGTCAATCAAACTTTTTTTTTTTTTAAGAAACTCATTGTATTGAAGTTTTAAATGTTTTTTTATTGTTTTTGACAGAGAGAGAGAGAGAGATACAGAGACAGAGAGAGAACTGAACTGCAAAGTGAACACTTAACCCACTGAGCCATCCCAGCTTCCCCCGAAGTTTTAATTTTTTGTATCACTTCATGGGTGACAGAATAATTTGTTGCCTAGTCAAAGCAATAACCTTTTTAAAATAATATTTTAATCATGGAAATTGAGGCATCAATGGGTGAGGTAATGGAAAATAGTTGCAGGGTAAGGGAACAAGTAGCCATTCCCAGTCCCCTGGCATCACAAGTGGTTGGCCCCTCCTTACAAGAAAGCCCAAACCAGCTTCCACTGTCTGGAGATTATTACTGAGGCAACTAAAGCCAACTTTCATTTGCCCTGTAATGACTAGAGACAAAAAAATCTCAGCTCGTTCCTAATCCATTTTATTTATTTTTAATTTTTTTTTTTTTGAGAGAAAGAGAGAGAGAGAGAGAGAGAGAGAGAGAGAGAGAGAGAGAGAGAGAAAGGGGGACCTAGATCAATCTCCAGAGTTGTACGTCATCAATTTCTGACAAAGTTTCATTCCACACAGGTGGGTGCAAGGCTGTGCAGGGCAGGAACTGGGCTGGGATCCTCCCACATGGGAAGCATGCCCTGGGCAGAAGCCAACCCGGGGGCATCTCACATGTGAAACACACCCCAGTTCAGCATATGAGTCCACATGGGCCAGGGCCCACACTCGATCCTCAGACCCCAGGGCTATGAGGTAAGCACTCAACCCGCTGAGCCAGCCCAGCGTCCGCTGGTTCCTAATCTTATATGTATCACAAGTAGTAGAGTATTACATCTCCCCTCTGACCTTTCTCCTCCAAGAATAATCCTATCAGCTTTTCTAGTGTTTGGTATAAGGACGGCTTCCTAACCCCTAATGATATTTATAAATTTCCACTGAATTCTCTAAAAATTGAGTGCATGTAAGGACTTGAAATCCAAGTACCTGTGATATACTTCTTTAAATCCCTTGTCTTTACTTTTCTCCCACCATCCCTGATCCAAAAGGATATTTTATATCAACCAAAGTTGCAACAAATCATGTGTTGACAGGAGTTGAAGAACAGGAAGAAAAACTTGAACAAAGGCCTAACCAGAGCTGAACCTAAAGGAAAGATTGCTACTTGGGTCCTGTATGGACTGATTATTCTTTAGCCCTTATGATTGCTTTTAAATAAGTAAGATAATACATAGCACCTAGCACTTCTGCTTATATTTCACATGTAAGTTACTCATAGCTTCAGGTAGATTATTTATTTAATCCTCACAACAATCTTGTAAAGAAACTGACACTTAAGTGTTTTCACAGTTTAACTGGCACTGTGGGGCTGGTATGTGCCAAACTGAGCTATCATTTAAATTTGGCTGGACTCCCACTCTGAGGCTTTGTCCATTATACCACACTAACCCCAAGAGTACTGACAACTCTTATTAGATTATGTTTCATTATATCTAATTTTCAAGAATACTGTCCTAGAATGTCTGTAGGAAAAAGAAAAAGAAAAAAAAAAAAGGCATGTTTCCTAGAGAACCCAAAAGCACGAAGAAAAGATTAAAACTTTGGGAAGCTGAGACTATCTCTAATAAGACAAGAAAAACACTACAATCTAGACAACAGATGTTGAACTATATCTGCCAAATGCAGAGAATTTTAGAATGAGAAGTCAAATAGATATTCCTGAAAACCAGTTACAGAATCATTAGAAAAGCTTTAGAAAAATCACACTAAACAAAAATATTCAAAAGTTTATTGAACATAACAAAAATTATACTTTCATCAACTAAAGTCAAAATAGAACACTGGGTTTAGGACAATCTTGATATAAAACAAGCAGTAACAAATAAATTTCAAGACTAGAGAAAGAATTCTTGGGGAGCTCATCCTGAAAAAGTAATTTAGCTATCACGTAGAAAATCATGATTACTTTAGCAACATGTTATTATCAGAAAAAAATAAACGATAAAGCAAGTGAAAAAACAAAGGAAAGAGTAAAACAAAATAAACAGTAAAACAAAACAAAAAACTATTAAGTCAATGAGTTTGAAAAGGAAAAATGATTTCAAATTTTATACCCAGTATAGTTTCACTTATGTGTAAACAAAATGTCCCTCAGCAATAAATCAACAAGCAACAAGTGTTGGCAAAGAAGTGAAGAAAAGGGAACATTTGTGCACTGTTGGTAGGATTGCAAATTGGTGCAGCCACTATGGAAAACAGTATGAAGGTTCTTCGAAAAGTTAAAAATAGAACTACTTCATGATCAGTAATTCCACTCTTGGGTATTTATCCAAAGGAATCCAAAGCACTAATTCAGAAAAACCCTAAAATGGACCCCAATGCTTCTTTCAGTTTTATTCCCAATAGCCAAGATATGAGAACAACTGAAATGCCTATCAATAGACAAATGGATAAAGAAATTGTGGTACATTTTACAATGGAGTATTACTCTACCACAAAAAAAGAATAAAATCTTACCATTTACAACAACATGGATGGACCTAGAGGATGTTATGTTAAGTGAGATAAGTCAGACAGAGAAAGATAAATACCGTGATCTTTCTTATACGTGGAATCTAAAGGACAGAATAAATATAAAAACAAAACAGAAGAAGATTCATAGATACAGAGAACAAACCAATGGTTCCTATATGGGAGGGGTGTTCGTAAGAAAGATGCAGATATTAAGAAGCACAAATTGCCTGTCATAAAATAGTCATGAGGATATGAACTACAGTATGGGGAATAGACTCAATAATATAAATTGTATTATCTCATTTCATAAATTGCATAAATGCCTACCCATTATGCTATACATCTGAAAATGATATAAAATAATATTGACTGTCAACTATAAAAAAAGAAATATAGTTAGTAGTTATGGGATGTAAAGTACAGCATAGGGTATATAGTCATTGGTGTAATAACTATGCACAGTGTTAGATGCATAGACTTATTGGGGTTATCACTTTGTGAGGTGTGTAAGTGTCTAATCATTTAAGGTTTTTTGTACACCTGAAACTAATAATAAAAAAATAATTCTGATATATGCCCAGACAATAGACCATAACAGTCAACAATGGTTCCTCTAAAAGCTATTAGTTTATGAAATTCAGGAAATTATGATATAAATAAAAAAAGGAATTCAAGAACTGCATAGCTATTATATAAAATGATTGAAAATGAATACTGATTGTGTTTACATGCAGAATTAAAGCTGAATAATTTTGGTTACAATTATTCCATAAAAAATATAAATATTATAGAGCTGGATATAAAAATCACTATAATAATAATTGAATTTAGAGACTAGAAAAGAGAGGTAATGGGAGAAAAAGAAATTTTCTAACTTCAGTGTTTTTCATAACTGTGTAAATTACAAGTGTGTCTATTATTTAATCTAAAAAGAACCCATAGAAGAGCTTCCCAAATACTCAGAACAGGTATGAATAACAATGAAACAACAACAAAGCACATAATAATAATACAAAATACCACATAAGCAAAAGAAAACAGCATACAGCAGCCTGAAGACATTTATGTAAAAATTGAAATATTCTATTGAAAAACAACATTCAGGTGTAAAACTTCACTGAATGAAATGAGTTTCATTGATCACATAGGTGGCAGGAGACATACATTCTGGCCTGTGTTCTGGGGCTATCATAATGAAGTATCACCAAGTGTATGGTTGAAACAACAGAAATCGATTGTCTCTCAGTTATGGAGACTGGAAGTCCAAGATCAAGGTGTCTGTAAGGTTGGTTCTTGCTGAAAACAGTAAAGAAGAATTTATATTCCTGGCCTCTCCCCTAGCTCTTGTGGTTGGCTGGCAATCTTTGGTATTCTTTGGGTTTTAGAAGTAGCATCCCAATCTTTATTTTTACATGGTGTTCTCCAAATTCACCTTTTTCATATAGCAATTAGTCTTATTGCATTAGAGGCCTGCCCTATTCTAGTGGGACCTTGCCTTAACTTATTTATAACTAATTATGTCTGTAATAACACTATCCCCAAATAAGGTCATGTTCAAGGTACTGGAGGGCTGGCATTTCAACATATAACATTTTTAAGGTGATGCAATTTAACCCACCGTAGGCCCCTTTCAGCATTTTATACAGTTGAAAACATTAAATATTATTTACTGTGTATGGAAGTTTGGGGCCATCACTGAATACCAATCAACAAGTGCAAGGAATGGCTTTATTAAGGTCACATTGTGTGAGAAGAGCTCAGAGGCTGGCAAAACAAAACAAAACAAAACAAAACAAAACCTAAAACTGGCAGTTTAAAGGGCCTTATATAAGACCCCGTAGTCTGAAATATGGCAAAGGACTCATGCCGAATGTCTTCAGAGACACAGCTAGCCGGGATTCTATGGAAAAGCACTTGGCAGAGAGTCAACCTACACAGTGTCAGGTGCATATGAGGTGCTCAGTCAGCTCATGTAAATGACAGGCGGGTCTTTGGCATGAGTCGCTTAAAAAAACAAAAACAAAAGTAACTAGCACTGAGCTTGAGAAAGAAAGGAAAAGGTGAAAGCAAGTAGAATGCGGGGAGAATCTAAAATCATGTCAAGGCTTAATGAAATAGTCACAGAACCCTCAAAACAGTCTGAGAGTCAGTAACCTAATACTCTAGTGCAGGGGTGACCAACTTTTCTGTATATAAAATCTACTTTTTTTCTTAACAGTGTGTCACGATTGACTTGTTGTCATAGGCGTAGTCTAAGGGGGAAGAAGGGGTGTGAAATGCATACTATGTGTATACACTGTGTTTCAGTATAAGATGCATTCCAGCGAGGTATGGGTAGATAAGTAAAATATATGTTCAAAACTATTTTTTATTTTTTAAATCACTTATTAAGTTTTTGAGATACAGGCTCATGAAGAAAATAAATTTCCAGACCCAACTTTTGATAGCAGCATTCCGTACATGCGGTACGTAAAATTCGATTTTCCGACACTTTTTCAAGATAGATTTTTACTAACTTAAAATGCAATTTAATTTTTTTATCAACTACAATGTATAAGTTGCACTATTTGTTTGTAAATATGAAAAAGTTGTTATAAAAATGCACAGTATGGCTGATAATTTGATTTCAATATTTCACTTTCGCGTTTTTTTGGGGGGCCAGGAAAATTTATCATGAAAGAATAATATGACTTACTTTTTGCTAATCTATCAACAGCTCGCTGAATACATCTCGTACTGAAATATAGATATACCGCTTATCTACCTACGTAAAAAACAACAATAATTATTTAAAGGGCCAAAAAACTCATGTCCAGGGGAATTAAAAGAACATGGATAATTATTAACAATATTTATTAATTCGAAGTAGCTACAGATAAAGACAGATTTAGAATTTACTTTGTTGCCTTAACATTAATGGGAAGACTGAGTTTGCATGTCTCTAACCAAGGAATCATAATTAGGTGTATATCCTGACAAAGATAATAATAATGAGTCTTCAGTATGGGAATCAATCAGGACAGAACGTTGTTTAGTCTTTGTTAGCTTCAAGTATGAAAATGCCGATTCGCATAGGTATGTATTCGTTGCATCACTGTGTTTCGAGACAATTGTAGATCTTGAATTGCAGCAACAATTTCACTCTTATGCTTAAAATTGTTAAAAAGTGAATCTGACATTTCCAAAAAAAATTTCCTTTACAAATTCACCGTCAGAAAATGGCTTACATTGTTTTGCTAAGAGATAGCTTACTTTGAATGATGCAGTAGTTACTGCTTGTGACTTCAACCTTGGCTTTTTAAAAACGCTTTGTTGATTTGTTAATTGAGTTTTAAGATCCCTAACTTTATGTTTTCTCAGTTCAGAATTTGGTGGATAATCTGTTGTTGTTTTTTTAATATATTTTTATTTATTTTTGACAGAGAGAGAGTGAGAGAGAGAGATACAGAGAGAGAACTGAACTGGGGGAGCTCCCAGTTCAGCATATGGTTCCGCATGGGCCGGGGCCGGGATTCGATCCTCAGTCCCTGGTGCTGCAAAGTGAGCGCTTAGCCCACTGAGCCATCCCGGCTTCCCCTAATCTGTTTGATACTTGTTATGTAAAGCTAAAAAATGTCTCTCCAGATTACCCTTTTTAGCAATGGCTACTGAAGTAAAGCATATTAAACAACAACATTTATCATTCACCATTGTAAAAAAGTAATCGAGTTCCCATTCTTCATTGAAGTGATAAGTTTTAGATTTTTTTGGTTTACTACTCATGTTCATGGGTATACTAGAATGCAAAGAAATATGACAATTTAAAGAATAAATATTGAATTAAATATTTTCCTAGAAAATTCAAAAACTCATGAACTGAGGCAATTATCTCCGTTACATTGAGAGAAATAATAACAATACTGCATATTATGATCGGGGACAACAATACAAGTATATTAAAATCTAATATAAATATATTCAAATTCACAAGAAGTATGTTAAAGTTACAATATATTTATTATGGTTTACAATACTGACTTCTTAATTTAAATAGAATTATTGTTATTCCTAATATATTTGTAATACTGTCCCTTATTTTTCTCTCAGTGTAATGACTGCAGTTTAGAGATCTGTTGCTGAGAATGCTCACTTATCAAGTAAATAAATAGGTAAGAAAAGCAATTTAATTTAAAACAAAGAAAAGGTACTTACATTTTAAACAGAAGAAAAATTGAAACTCAACGTGGTCACCGAGGATAAATAATATTGATTGATAATAATACTGTTAATACAAAAGAAAAGAAGCTACCGTATGACACTACCAAATATTCAAGCTA
>PVKE010035959.1:0-16624 GCA_004027555.1 Craseonycteris thonglongyai
TATATATATATATATATATATATATGTGTGTGTGTGTGTGTGTGTGTGTGTGTGTGTGTGTGTGTTTTGGAAAACCTATCTGACCAAAACAATTCAATCATAACCCCTGTCTCTAGTTTCTTATGTTTTTCTTCTGCCCTGCCTACATAAATTTATTTATTTATGAAAATCCTTCCTTCCTTGAACATTGCATATTTCATCTATAGATAGTGGTGGGCTTGCTTAATAATTATTTGAAAGTAATATCAACTATATTGAATGTCAACTATAATTTTTTTTAAATTGTCATGGGAATATGAAGTATAGCATAGGGAATACAGTCAATAATATTTTAATAACTATGTGCACTGTCAGATGTATAATAGACTTATTGGGGTTATTGGTGAGGTGTATAAATGACTAAGCACTATGTTGTTTTGAACACCTGAAACTAATAAACAACTTAAAGAAAATCCTTTCCATACTTACAGCTATTTCCAGTATGAAAATGGGGACAGGGATTATTGCCAACAGAGTCAAGAATTTTAGTGCCATTGGTAAGATCAATTTTGTCATGACAATCTTTCTCAGCTTGATAACATTAAACATTCATCTATCTAATGTCCTTTGTTTTGAATCTATTCTCATCAAACAACTTTCTGACTATAACTTGGGTTCTACGTAAGTGCTTACAGACAAGGAAATAGGCTGGTCATGTAGACTTCCAAGTATTTCAGCAACTGTGATTTTTTTTATCACTGTGAACTAATAAATAGCCATTATATTTTTGCTGTTACGATTTAGTTGAATGCAAGTACTCTCTTGAGAGATGAGTCTTCTTTAGGTGTGTTCCTAACATTGGGCTTCTGAAGGCAAGGTCGTGGGCCATCTGCATTTCTGACTGTCCTTTTAGGATCACTAGGAAGAATATGGGCTGCTAGACTAGGAGAATAAATCCTATACCAGACCTATTTCTTGGCAGGACCTTGGAACAGAATCTTGGTAAAGACCACACAGATGTTTATGTCCTTGTTGTGTGCCAGAAAAAACCTAACTAATTGCCCAGAAAATAAATGGACTAAACCTATTATTTATAGCCACTACATGGCATTTGGAATTTGGAATTCTGGATTATAAATAATATATAAAAATACCTCTCCATACCATGCAAAGAGTATTTTTAGAGTCAAAGGCTCTTTTTCTAAGCTATTATACTTTCTGTGACAAAACATCTATGGTATGTATGTATGTATGTATGTATGTATGTATGTATGTATCTATCATCTATCTAAAATTTGACCTGTTCTTCAACTTTGTCTATGACCTTGAATATCAGTTTCTTGGTATAAACACCAGTATCCATGCTGTATCACATGTTCATACCAGTTTTGTCCATTTACAATTACTTTGTCACTTAGATTGTTTGTCTGTGACATTCTGTGCCATTGTGTTAGTTAAAATACCTTTCAGATGGATATTTCTAAGTGTTCTGTGGGTGTTCAAGAGAACAAGGAGACAGGCAATCAGTTTGTGTTGTGTAATCACCTCAATCTTAAACATTCTCTATTGAAATTTTTTTCTTATGATGGAAATGCTCATTGTACAATGTCTGAAATATGTCCTTGTCTCCCTTGCCCCCTCAAAATGAGAGCTTGAAAGAGTCAAACCCAATCTTTGATGTTAAATACATTTTTAAAGAAATATAATAATCTATTTTTCTATAGGACAGATTGTATAACATAAACAAAGAGTTCAAATATGGAAAGGCATTTCCAAAATCAATTATAATGATTTAGATTTTTTTGAGAGAGACAGAGAGAGAGAGAGAGCGAGAGAGAGAAAGAGAGAGAGAGAGAGAGCGAGAGAAGGGGGAAGACCCAGAGCAGTCTCCACAGTTGTACATCATCAGTTTTGTCAGCAGTTTTTGACATGGTTTCCTTCCACATGGGTGGGCAGGGACTGTGCTGGGGAGAGGAACTGGGCTGGGGGCCTCCCACATGGGAGACACCCTCTCGAGCCAGGGGCCAAACCAAGGAGGGGGCAAGAACTGAACTAGGGGCCTCCCAGATGGGAAGCACACCCCAGTTCAGCATATGAGTCCACATGGGCCTGAGCTTGGATTCAATCTTTGGTCCCCTGGGCTGTAAAGCAAGCACTTAACCCAATGAGCCATCCCAGCTTCCCCTAGATTTTAGAAATATATGAGTCAGCATAGACTGATGAATTTTTCCAAAGCATGGGCATATACCATACTTTATAAGAAAAGCAAAAATGCTTGAAAAACCATGCTTGCTTTGGCTTTTACTTTATAACCTTGATTGTTCAAAAAAGTTAGATATGTAGTTGACAAACCAGAAAAGCACTTTACTTTCTTAAAAGTTATGTAGCAAAGTTTTAAAAATTATCTAGAAAGGCATCTGCCTCTCCTACTTCTATACTGTGGAGAGGTATCACTTATTCCTTATTCTTTGCCTATTTGTTTCCCTTACCACTTCGCTTCTGTGGGGTTTCTAATGGTGCTCTAATAATGACAATAACAACTGCAGCAATGGTGGCAGCAAGAGCAGCTATCATTTGTATCTTGACTACATGATATACACTTAACGTTTTACAAAGCCCCTTAGAATAACTAACTTGACTCTTTCCTCAATGCTCTGAGGCTGATACCAATATTTTCCACATTGTAGATGAAGAAATGAAGAACAAGAGAAGTTAAGAAATTTGTCCAAGGTCAGAGCTAATAAATTGCTGCTCTTAGATTCAAACTCAGGTCCAACTGATTCTGGAAGTTAAGCAGATTATCACTATATCATTGCATCCCATGGAGGTAAAGTTAACGAGATTACCATGATCTCTGGGAGACTGTAGGTATTATGTGATTGGAAGGTCTATAATCTTAATATTAATGCATGCTTATCATTTGTTCAAAGTATATGGAACTATAACCGCCCCACCCTCCATAAAAAAAAAAAGCAACATGAGGCAATGTGTGCAGCTTTAGTAGGACTCCTTAGGGAAGAAAGGGAACACCCAGCTTGTCAGCCATATCAGCTGAATCATCACTTGTTTGGCGTATGTCGTGGCCAGATCACTGAAATTTTCATAAAAGTTACATTTTAATAGATGATTTAAGACCACTCATTAATAAATCTACATTTTGCAGCATTTGTGGAATTTATATTAGGGTTTATTATTGTAAGCCAGTCCTCATAATTTACATGTCATTGAAACTAGGGAAATGTATTTTCTACATAGAATATACTCTGAAAAGGTGACTGAGAAATCAGGGGTAAAACTAAGGTATAGTTACATTGCCATCAGATATTAAAAAGAGAATAAAGTTAAGGAAAGCCCTCAAAAATTGGACCTGTGTTTTCTTAATGCTTGTTTGAAGGTAACCACTGGTATACCTCCTACAAATCACTTTTCTTTTCTGGGTTTCTGATTTTCTATCATCAAATGGGGGTATTAGTATAATATCCTTGCTCAGCCCTTCCCTGCCCTGATTTGCCTAAAATCCCAATTACTTTGGTATGTAAAAAGCTGCTGTCCATCATCACAGATAAGTGAGAATGCTTGTCCTTCAAGTTCTTGCATGGTCCACTCTAGCATTTACCAGGAGCCAGAATACATGGTTTATACAGAAACACAAATGACTTTGTAAACAAATATGTAATGATCCCCATTCAGAAAATGAGTATGGTTTTATGACAAGAGCAAAATCAACAACGATACAAATAAATTGATGGAGCATGAGAAACTCTACTCAGGAATTTTTTTGCCAACTCTCCAGGGTGCAAGCAATGGGCTTATGAAAAACTCAGAAGGAATAAAGAAATCCCATCTGACATTTAGTTCAGACTTTATTAGTGAATATTTTTCATTTAGGATATTCACATGTAAATACCAGACTGCACTTTCCTTCTCACTGTCAACGGATTCTGGTTATTGCCCAATTCATCATTAGCAGCTATAATAAAGCCAACACTAGAGTCCTCAGTAGATGGTAAACTCACCACTCTCCTGTGGGTTGTCGTCATGGGCCTGGCCAAGTTCTATGCTGAGACACACAGTTGGCATCTTGGACTTGCTCTGCCAAACAGCAAGTCTGTGGGCACATTTTTCACTGAACAGAAATACAAAATTATCAATAGTCCTAAAGCTAATTTGTTGCACAGCAGCTGAAACTCTTAGAAATGGCACATATGATAGGGTTCTCTTTCTTTTTCCCCTAGTGAGATGTCACTCCTGCACTCTGCCCTGTCTTGTTCACAGTATTGCCATTAGTCCTCTGCTTTGACAACACTTTCTCATAGGCCTATTGCAAGGACTTCCCCATAAATAAGAGTCTGGGAAGCAGCAGACTTGGCTTCTCCCTACTAGACACTCTCTAAAGCAAGTGTGTGCAACCCATGGGTCATGACCCAAATGCAGCCCAGGGCAGATCTGAATGTGGCTCAACACAGATTTGTGAACTGTCTTAAAACTTTATGAGACTATTTTGTGATTTTTTTTTTTTAGCTCATCAGCTATTGTTAGTGTGAATGTGTTTTATGTGTGGCCCAAGACAATTCTTCATTCAGTGTGGTGCAGGGAAGCCTAAAGGATGGATACCACTGCTTAAGGTAATATGTCCCGAAGGTAGAAAACTTTCTATGGTGCTGTTGAACTCCGCAAGGACAAAGACATTCTTGCTAAAGAATTAAATACATCAGGTATTGAAATCTTAAAGCTACAAAATAGAATCCCTTAACTCAAGAGATAAAAGAGATGACAAATTCTATTTGAGCATAACAGTCTTCTCCCCTTTAAAGTGAAATAATTTTGTTCTAGAGAATCTGCGTGTGTCTATGCGTATAGGTGTGAAAATGTGCATATAACTCAGTATATGATACATTAAAATTAGATTAATTGTAAATTAATCAGAATTATATTATGCTGATCTAAAATTTCCCATATACCTGATTCTTGAAATCACCTTAGCATTAGAAATCATGTTTTTCAATTATTTGACACATCTCTTTGAAGTGATTACTGAACTATATATGTGAAGACAAGCAAGGTACATTAATAACATATTCCTATTAAAACATTCTCTTGAATACATTTTCCAGAATTCTATTAGGTATTTCATTACAATATCTCCATATTATGATTCAAAGTAACTTACACAAATCAGCTGCTACAGTCTTCATAACTAAAAATTGTCATGATGGATGATGGGGACATATGTCTCTTTGAGTTCACTTTCTTGGGATTTTGATATGTGCAAAGGAATATTACCCCCCAAAGTCTCTGATCTGTGTAAAGCTAATTATATGCTACCATTAAAACAGATTGCAAGAGACGCTGACAGTTGGAAAGGCCTAATGACCAGCTGGGTGGGAAAATTTCATGTTGTCAATATGGTAACTTTGCCAGGATTTTTACAAGCCATTTATTTACTACAAACATGAATACCTAAGTCTTATCTCAAAATAAACTTAGACTAGAAGGTCTAAGAGGGCAGATTAAGTAAATGCTATGCTGCCACCTCCCATGATCACACCAAAATTACAAGGAAATTATAGAACAATCAACCTCAAGAATCATCTGAAGATGAACTGAAGAAGAACCCTATAACTAAGGACATAAAGGTTCAACCAAAATATTATTAGAATTGATAAATAAACTTAGTAAAGTAGGAGGATACAAAATTAATATTCAAAGCTCAGTTATATTTTTATACACCAATAACAACCTATCAGAAAGATAAATTAAAAAAACAATCCCATTCACAATTGCTTCAAAAATATAATACCTAGGATTAAATTTAACCAAAGAGGTAAAAGGCCTGTACTCAGGAAATTTTAAAGCATTGAAGAGAGAAATTAAAGAAGATAAAAATAAATGGAAACATTCACTAGGCTTCTGTAAAGGAAAAATTAACAGCTTTAAAATGTTCATAGTACACAAAGCAGTCTATAGCTTGAGTGTAATCCCTGTCAAAATATTATTAGCATTTTTCACAGAATTAGAACAAATAATCCTAAAATGTACATGGAATCATAGCCATGGTACCCTCAAAAAGAAGAACAAAGCTGGAGGTATCACGAAACCTGATATCAAATTAAACTACAAGGCCATAGTCATCAAAACAGCGTGGTACTGGTATAAAAACAGACACACATATTATTCAGACTTAAAAAAGAGGGAATTCTGATCATTTGTGACAACATGCATGAATGTGTAGGACATTATGCTAAGTGAAATAAGCCAGTCACAGACGGACAAATACTGTAGGCATATGATCTTTAACATAAATTCCCTTCCTCCTTTTCCTTACTCACTCATATAAGTATTTTGTGTATTAGTTTAATAGGGTCGCCATAACAAATCACCACAAAATGGGTGGCTTAAAACAAAACAAACAAAACATTCTCTCACTGTTCAGGAGTTCAGAAGTGTGATCAAGGTGTTGGCAGGACTGGTTCCTTATGGAGGCTTTCAGGAACAATTGCTTCCATGCCTCTCTCTGAGCTTCTAGAAGTTGATGGCAATCCTAGGGGCACCTTGACTTGTAGATGCATCACTCCCATCTATTCATCTGTCTTCATATGGTCTTTCCCCCCGCTTGTATGTCATTCTTCTAATCTCTCTCCTTATAAAGACACCAGTCATTGGATCCAGGTCTTGCTCTAATCCAGTATGAACTATCTCATCTTGAATACATCTGCAAAGACCCTAATGCCAAATAAGGTGACATTACAGGTACTGGGATTTAAGACTTCAATATTCCTATGTTTCTGAGAGGGAGGCAATTGAACCTATAACACTTCAATTTAGATTACAGTAGTTTGCAATTCATATTACTATTACGCACATAGTACTTTGAGCTTCAGGATTAGGAAGGTATAAGCCTGCATTTTATGTTTAAACTTATCTTATTTTTTCTTTACAAAAAGGTATTTTGAAACTCCAGATAATATATTCTAAACATAGGAAATCCCAAAATTCCAACTTCTTTTGTTTTCATTATTATTTTATTGTTTTTGACAGAGAGAGACAGAGAGAAGGGGGAGGGCCCAGAGCAGTCTCCATGGTTGAACTTCATCAGTTTTTGACATGGTTTTGCTCCACACAGGAGGGAGGGGCCTCCAGAATGGAAGGCACATTCCCTTGAGCCAGAGGCGAAACCAGTGGGCAAGAACTGAATTGGGGACCTCCCGCATGGGAAGCACACTGCAGTTCAGCACATGGGTCCGTACAGGCTGGGACCGGGATTTGATCCTCAGCCCCAGTGCTGCAAAGCAAGCGCTTAACCTGCTGAGCCATTCTGACTTCCCCCCAAAATTCCTATTTCTAAAGGAAGCATGCTATTTCAGCAATTATTGTTTTGGCTTTTTGCCTTGTCTTTCAAAGGAGACAACCATCTGTCTAACTTAGTTTTATTTTTTTTTAATCTTGGCAAACAAACAATACTACTGACATGGAATATGAGATTTGAGGGGGAAATTCATTTTAATTAAATTATTGTTTCTAAAGATTGACAAAAGTGGCTGCCACTGAATGTTGCCAAGTACTTGGGCAACCTTCAGGGTACCCTCCTCTACTAATAAAATAAAATTAGTATCATTATAAAAAAAGAATCTAGAAGAAATATACTGAGTTGTCACTCTATTACCGGGACTAGTTCTAAGCTAATGCCTTTCAGTCATTATTTTAATAAAATCATTAGGTCATGTAAATAAAAGTATAATCCATTGTATCCTCCTATGTTTCTTCT
This sequence comes from Craseonycteris thonglongyai, assembly GCA_004027555.1. Taxonomy (NCBI): domain Eukaryota; kingdom Metazoa; phylum Chordata; class Mammalia; order Chiroptera; family Craseonycteridae; genus Craseonycteris; species Craseonycteris thonglongyai. The sequence goes on from PVKE010035959.1 coordinate 7,745, forward strand.
TCAGGGTTCTGTGGTGCATTAGTAAAGAGAGATTTCTATAACTAAGATTCTTCAATGACCACAAAGAGATATCGTAATGATATTAGGCCACACTGTGCAATACCTTGCAATCATATAAAGAAAGGTGACTTTATAGAATTGCTTAATATATGGGCTGTGACTTGAGAATATATGGTTACAATCCATTTAGTGAAGTTCTCTTAAAAACCAAAAGCCTGGGGAAGCCGGGATGGCTCAGTGGGTTAAGCGCTCACTTTGCAGCACTGGGGACCGAGGATCGAATCCTGGCCCGTGCGGAACCATGTGCTGAACTGGGAGCATCCCCAGTTCAGTTCTCTCTCTGTCTTTGTATCTCTCTCTCTCTCTCTCTCTCTCTCTCTGTCAAAAAACAATTAAAAAATAAATATAAAAAGTTTAAAAAATAAAAACAAAAAAGCCCGTAAAACCTGAAACATATTCTTTTCTGCAAAATCAAATGCTTTTTCACCACTCCAATATGATAAGTCCATTTCCCTCTAAAATCTCTGAGCAAAACCAATCTATTTATGTTATTCATAACACTTATGAGCAAGCTGTGCTTCTTAATGAAACACAAGTTGTTTATGCATATAAGTAGATGTAACCCCCTTTGCCCTCTTAGAATAGAGTTGTTTGTGTTTATGAATGGTCCAATCAGGTAAATACTGTTATGGTTCTTTATCAATCCTAATCATAAAAAGTCTTCTTTCATTCTTTATGTTGTGTTTTAAGATGTGAATCCATAATGGGTTGCAAATTAAAATTCTTAAAACCTTCCCCATGCACATTTCAGATTCAGGGACATTCATAAAATTTTCTCATCAGCAAGATTGAAATTTCTTTTGGAGATCATAGAATTCAGAGCTGGATGGGTCCATTGGCAACAGTTAGTTAATGGTAGAGCTAGGATGAAACCCCAGGTCTCATTTCTGATTTTAGTATTTTCTCTATTGTCCAACACCTCTGCATATGCCCAATGATTAATTTGCAGCATCTAAGTCTCAAAGGAAAAAAAATCTAATCTGATTCAATTGGCTGCAATAGGTACCTTAAATCTCCTATTATACAAAAAGACCTAAATTACATAATATCTAAAATACTCACAGCAAATCCCTTATCAAACATAATTTCGTTTTTTGAGCTGACATTTTAAGAAACACTCCCTTTATAACTTTGATCAGCCTTTCTTTCTGACTAATCAGCATCTCTGTGAGACACTTCCCAGAAACTATAATGTTTCCCAAACCTGCTAAATGAATAGAAAGACTTCTCAATTTTGATGTTTGGTTATGGTGTGCTTACTATAAGCAGTGTTAAAATTGATTAAACCCCTTAGATTCAGCTTAATTATTAATTAACTTCAGTGGCCATTTATTGCTTTGTATATCACAGAAAAATAGAAATCATCCTTTAATTATTGATTCATCTGATAGTAGTGGATCAGCTATACTCCCTTTACATATCAACAATTCTGTTAAATATATTTTCAGCTTATTTTGCCTTCCTTGTCAAAAGGAAACTATTAAAGCTTTCTGTTCATCTCACAACCTCAGTTTGCTCTTATTGATCGTTCTGAGCAAAATCATCGGATAGAAAGTTACTTTGCCCCTTGTAGGTAAGATCACTTCCCTTGAGGGCTTAGAATGGCACCGAGATACTGGATTAATTCTTTTTCTCTTCTACTTTTTCTCAAGAACATTAGGTCAGAAATGGCTTAATCAGGAGAAGCTGGGATGGCTCAGTGGGTTAAGCACTTGCTTTGAAGCCCTGGGGACTGAGGATCGGATCCCAGCCCCAGCCCATGTGGGCCCATATGCTGAACTGGGGTGTGCCTCCCATGCCGGACGCCCCCAGCCCAGTTCCCGCCCTGTGTGGCCCCCGCCCACCTGTGTGGAATGAAACCGTGTTGAAAACTAATGACATACAACTATGGAGACTGCTCTGGGCCCTCCCCCTTCTCTCTGTCTCTGCCTCTCTCTGTCTCTGTCAAAAACAAAATAAATATTTAAAAAAAAAAAGAAATGGCTTAATCAGTATGTATTTTTAATTACATGAATTATTTTTATGCCACATTGGGAAACTTCCCCATGTGACTCTGTTAGTGTTAATATTGTCAATATGTGGAAAATATTTCCTATGTAATGTGAGATATTTAAACTATGAAATTAAAAAAATTGTTTTAAGTATTATCTCCTTATAAATGAAGAGGGGTGTTACACAGAGTTCTCTATTTCATCCGCATTACCCAAGCTTACCAAGTGCAGAATTTCCACTTTGATGTGTTGGTTAACTTATCAACAAGTCCACAGTCACTAAGAATTTTTTTGGAATTGTTTTCTAGAAATAGAGCTTGTGGGGAAGCCGGGATGGCTCAGTGGGTTGAGCGCTCACTTTGCAGCAGCGGCGACCGAGGATCGAATCCCGGCCCCGGCCCATGCGGAACCATATGCTGAACTGGGAGCTCCCCCAGTTCAGTTCTCTCTCTGTCTCTGTCTCTGTATCTCTCTCTCTCTCTCTCTCTGTCAAAAAAAAAAGATTTATTTTAGAAAGAGAGCTTGTGTTATGTTAGATACTGACTTGCTGCTATAACTCGGATACCTCATATAATAGTTGCTTAAACTACAGAGGTTTACTTTTTGTTCACATCAGAATTTAGGTAGGCAGCTTTAAAATTAGTAGGTAACCTGGTTCCTTCTAAGATACCAATCTGATGTCATCAATGCGTAGCTACCATCCCCTTGCCCAAGAGAGTTCTATAGCTCCTGCTACCATGTTTCATTCCAGCCTGTCTACAGGGAGGGAAGGCTTCCTTCTTTCAAATGAAGCCTACAAATTGAATCCGTCACTTCTGTTCACATTCTTCAGTGCAAAACTTACTCATATGGCTAGTCTTACACACCTACAATGGAGCCTGCACAACACAGGTGTTTGACCAGGTACCAAGACTGGGGCACCATTAGCAGCCTTCATGACTGAACTAGCCAGGAAAATGAAAATTAATTTAAGTCAATAATTCCTTTCACTTAGGTAGCACTTTTCTCTCAGCTCTTTCAATTATCTTATTTTATCTCCACTTAAGTCAGTTCTTAAAGATTTACACTAAAACCTGGGTGGAGAAGAGAATCACAAATAATCAAAAGTGACAAGTAATATAAACATAGAATATTTTATTTGGATTTCAGTGTTCTCTTTCTTTGATGCCTACACAATCAAGGCTAGTAACACTGAAGTACAATGAAACCTCAAATACACTAGACATGTTCTACAGATAGGCTCATGCTGCTCTTTCTTTCTGGAAAGGTCTTTTTGCATTGCTTGTCTGCCAAATATTCAACCAAATTTCAAGAGTCATCTTAAGTTTTATCTCCTCCATGTCTTCAGAAAAATACGTTCCCACTAACAAAGGAAGAACTGACTACACCATCTTTTTAGTTTCCACTCTAACTTCAATAAACTATAATGTATTGCATTTATTGGTTTATGTCTGTCTCCCATATGAATATATATATATATATATATATATATATATATATATATATATATATATATTTGAGGTTATAGACAAACCTTAATTTGTCTATATCCTCAGCTCATGGCACAGAACCTTGCATATTACAAGTATACAATGATATATATATTGACTTGAATTAATTACTTTTAATAAAATAATGAGCTACACTATTAAAGCTATCACTCAGACTTATGAAACACATGGGATAGAAAGCATTTCCCAACTTTTATTGGCAATAGAAGAATCCATTCTGAAAATAGAACTAAAAATGTAGAAAATTTGCAATTACATAAAACAGGGGAAAATATCTAACTTGTAATTGAGGTTTAATGGGACCAAATAATCAAATCTAAAAATACTCTGATAAAAGATGAAACTTCATAATGAGGTCACTGCTGTAATGACCGCTTTTAAGTTCATCATGTTTCCAACCAGACTGACTTAACAGAGTGTCTTAAAAGGGATGTTTCAATGCTTTCAAGTGAAAATAAGATAGGATCAAGATTAAGCAATCCCATTAAAAAATTACTTTTTGCCCAGGTTTCTCTGACAGCAATGTTGACTTTCAGAGGCAGTTCTTTGACACCCATCTACATATCATTGCCATGGCCTCCTAGAGACTAAACATCCTATGAGCTTTCAAAGATTCATTTAAAAGACTTGAGAATAATTCTCAAAATATTGCTATATGCCTCTCTGAGAAGGTAGAATTAATTGTGGTGAAACAATATAATTCTAAGTGTTCATTTTAATGTGCAACTAACATACTCTCTAAGAGAAAAAACAACAACATGTAAAATTGGAGGTGTGTCAGAGAAAGAGACAAATGCAATGGCCTGACGAAAAAGAGTTCAGATAAAAACAGATTCTTTCTTAATATGTAGTACTATGAACCATCTCTGCTTGCTTTCAGTAGCTTTGTTTCCTATATGAAATCAATAGATATTTAAGGCAATATTCTAATAGGTAGTCCTAAATCATAATAGACATCATGATGTAGGATTATTTTCTTGGTACCTACATCCATATGTGTACATATGCAAGAAGAGAGATGTAAATCAAATCTAATAATTGAAACTATTGCTATTGCAATAAGGTTTAAATTGGAGGGGCTAAGCTTCCTTAATCATCAAAGAAATCTGACATGTTCCTTTCTGATAAATTTTTGTTGACAATATATTTTTAAGATTTATTTTATTGTTTTGACAGAGACAGAGAGAGACAGAGAGAAGGGGAGGCCCAGAGCAGTCTTCATAGTTGTACATCATCAGTTTTCGAGAAGGTTTCATTCCACACAGGTGGGTGAGGACCACACGGGGCAGGAACTGGGCTGGGGGCCTCCTGCATGGGAAGCACACCCCAGTTCAGTATATGGGTCCACGTGGTCCAGGGCTGAGATTTGATCCTTGGTCTTTAAGGGCTGTAAAGTGAGCGCTCAACACACTGAGCAGTCCTGGCTTCCCCTACTGACAATATTTTAATGGAACTTTATCCAGTCAGTATATAAAATTATTCTAACATTGTTTTCAATATTTATTATACCATTATCACATACCATGTGACTGACAGTTGATCATACTTCCATGAGCACATATATGTTATATGTAATCACATACTCAACATTCACGCCAATCTCTCAGGATAGTCTAAGTTATTTTTTACTTTGCTTGGAAAAAGTCCATTTCCATTTATTTTACAAGCACAAAATATCAGAAGAGCAAATCACATGGCAATGAAATATTTTCTTGCTGCCAAAAACAATCAGAAAACAAATAAGTTTCTCTGAAAGGCAAATCATTTATTCATTATTAGTATTTTCAATGTCATAATTAGTTGTCATTTAAAGCTCTTTTGGGGTGAAATGAAGATACTTATTTACATTTTAAATAGTGCTTTACGACTTACAGAACATTATGTATCTATTATCTCATTTGGGCTAATTAACAAGTATGTGAAATAGACTGGGCAGGGATAATTATTCCTATTATATAAATAAAGTGAAAATCAGAGAAGATAGATAGTGTCTCCTATGTCACTTGCCTAATAAGTGATAGAGGGTGTAGGACTCAGATTTTCTAACTCAAGGTCAACGCTTTTTCTAATTCACTGTATAGTCATTGAGAAAAAAATAGAAAGATAGAAAAACACAGCCTATAGAAGATTATTTTCTTGTTCTAATAATTTAGTTCCATCAGTGAACTTTACTCAATTCAGGAGTAACGACTGCTACAAAATGTATAAGAAATTGATTTAATAAACTGTGTAAGAATTTTTCAAATAATTCTGCATGACAGAAAAATTCAGGATATTGTTAAACATATTACCCTCCACCCCAAAACAAAATCATTTCCTTATTTCAAGGGACAACAATGATACCATTATTTAATCACTATATACTATCAAGGCTGTTTTTTGTGTGTGTGTTTTTAATTTATTGTTTGAGAGAAGGTGAGAGAGAGAGAGAGAGAGAAAGAGAAAGAGGGTGAGAATGGAGGAGGGCCCAGAGCAGTCTCCATAGTTGTACATCATTAGCTGTGACATGGTTTCATTCCAACAGGTGGATGTGGGGCTGCACAGGGCAAGAACTGAACCTGGGTGGAAGAGTACTGCATGGGAGGAAGAACCTTCAAAGCTGAGCCATCCTGGTGGTTACCAGTTGGAACGCAATTCAACATACGAGTTTGCACAGGCAGGGGCCAGGAATCAAACCCCAGACCCTGCAAGCGCAAGGCAAGTGCTCACCCGCTGAGCTATCCTGGCATCCCAAGGCTGTGGTGTTCTAAAAGGCTCAAGACACACCACTAAATGTACCTGAAATCGAAGGCTCTAACTACAATTGCCTTATTTACAGAGTTACCATATGTAACAAATAAAAAATACAGGATGTCCAGTTAAATTTTAATTTCATATAAACAAGATATAATTTTTTTCAGTACAAGTATGCCCTAAATATTGCTTGTGCCATACTCATACTAAAAAAACAATGATCTGGGGGAGCCGGAATGGCTCAGTGGGTTAAGCACTCGCTTTGCAGCCCCAGGGACCGAAGATCGAATCCCGGCCCCGGCCTGTGCAGACCCACATGCTGAACTGGGGAGTGCCCACAATTCGCTTCTTACCAGGGTGAGACCATGGCCCAGTTCCTGCCCTGTGCAGCCCCACTCCCACCTGTGGAATGAAACTATGTGGAAAAACAAATGATGTGCAACTATGGAGACTGTTCTGGGACTTCCCCATTCCCTGTCTCTGTCTCTGTATCTCACTCTCTGTCAAAAACAATAAAAAAAAACCAATGCTCACTTATTTGAAGTTCAGATTTAACTGGATGTCTGTATTTTATCTAGCAATCCTACTGAATTTAGCTATTGTCATTTCACACAGACTAAATTTACTAAATTTATCCTCCTTCCCTTTTTTTCTTTTTTTATTGTTAAATTTGTTGGAGTGAATTGGTTGGTAAAAATTACATAGGTTCCAGATGTGCAATTCTACAATACCTCGTCTATGTGTTGTGTTGTGTGCTCACCACCCAGAGTCAGCTCTCCTTCCATCACCATATAGTTGACACCCCCCCCTCCTCTCTCCTTTAATGGGTGTCTCCAGAAGCATGACCTTTAGGGGAGCCATTTTTCTAGTGCAGGTGTCATATATCTGGCATGTTAGCAGTATCATTCTTGGTCCTAGAAATCTAGTAGTCTCTATCACACAGGCTGGAAGGAGTGGATAGTGGAATAAGCATGGGCTTAAATCAGGCTGATTTGGGTCTCATTTGCTACTTGAGTTTTTCCTTGAACTGGATGATCTTGAGTGAGATAGTTCATTTCTCTCAGCCTCAGTTGCTTCTTCCATAAAATAAGAATAAAATGATCTACCTCATAGCTAATAGGTTAGTATAAGATTATGTAAGATTGTAAATATAAATTGCTTAGCATCATATATCTTATCAGTAGACACCCCAAATATTAGCTAAAGGAAAACTGAAACAGTTTTATATGGACAGATAACTGGTGTATCCATATCTGTCTTCATAGACAGATATTAATACATAAGTTCAGATTTGTCATGTCTATTTTATCAGTGAGTAGAGTCTAAATGGAAATGAGTCATTATTATAAATATACCAGATAACTTAGAAATCACCTATTTAGCATTATAGAAGTCAATATTATCAGTTTGCCATATAACTTTGTCAAGTGGTCAGATTGTTTATTGTTTAAAGTCTAAGGATATTAAGATGAAAAAATTTATGTATCAAATATTAGATCTTTAGAAAGAAATTATAACATGAGTGTTATTTTTGTTGGGGTTTTTTTTGTTTGTTTTGTTGTTGTTGTTTTGGCTAACAATTATTTCTGGAGAGGTCTAGCTCATCTACCTATGTTGAGTAAATCCTTCATTGTGTAATCTGCAAGCCATTTTAAATTAGTCTATTTAAGAAATAAAGGGAGACAATGGGTAGTCAGTAGGCTCTAAAGACTGAGATTTTTGATAATACTCAGAATGAAAATGGATTATGGACAAAAACAGCCTTAAGCTCTAGAAGACTGTTGGCAAAAACTAGGCTGGGGACAAAACAGAGATAATGTTTTGGGATGTTACAGCTGTCAACTTGAACAGATTCACAGCTGAAACAGTTCCCAGTGGAGCAGTGAAGTGGAACTTAGGTTGAACTTGGGTAAAAAGTCATTTTATCAGGAGAACGAACACCAAGCCCTCAAGCCAACATATTGATCAATTGTCTTTTGCAGGCCTCTAGGATATCCTGTTCCTCTTGTTTCAAGAAGGATGAGGTCTGAAGATGATCAGGAAGCAAAACAGTTACCCTGCTTTTGCCATCTCAGATTCTGTTCTGGTTTTAATCATAGAAAGATAACATGAGACAGAGGGACGTAACAAGGGAAACAATGACCCTTTTAAGGTTCTTCTTATTTAAGATTATTATATAAAAGAATTGAAAAGTCCTGACCAAAAGTATAATTCTTTTGACTCTATTTTGCAGGTGAATTTATCCTAAAGATAGGCCAGTAAAAAAATAATTTCAAAAGCTGTTATACTCATACAATTATATGTTCTATTGTTTTGTTTTAAAGGGTGTTTGAAACTACATTGCTCTTATCTTATAGAAAACCTGTCGTACTATCATTGCAGAAGCCTTCTATGTTAATTTTTTTCCTTTTATTCCTTCTCCATCTGTGCCATGGACTGCTTAGAAAATATGTCTGAAATACCTCAATATGTATATCAAATGCTACGGTTTTCAGTTCTTGTATAGCCTCACAGAAGTTCTGAATAACTCTTGAAAAAGAAAACTGATTGTTACAGAGATTATGGCTCATAGTTCCCCTGACTCA
>PVKE010035960.1:0-16626 GCA_004027555.1 Craseonycteris thonglongyai
GTGCACTTCCCATATATGAGGAAAATGCTAGGTAACAATGAATTAAACGTGTCATTATTTATTGAGACCCTGCAAGTGCTTCAAAAACAGTTTGAAGAGAGATTTCTGCAGTTTACAAATATCAAGCCAATTGTCTCCTTCTGTATCAATCCTTTTACTTGCCAAATAAATGTAATAGAACTAGCTGCATGTATTGCAGGCCTTGTTCAGGGAAAAGCAGAAGAACAAGAGTTAGAAATTTTGAACCTTAAGAACGATATTTTGCTAAAATCCTTAATATCAGAGGACTTATGGAACATAGTCGACAAAGAAAGGTTCCCATTTTTAAAAAAAGCGGCATATAAAATCAAATCGTTTTTCGGGTCAACGTATTTATGCGAATCTTTGTTTTCAAACATGAATTTAATAGAATCACGATATAGATCTCGACTTACCGATGAGCATCTTAATAATTGTTTGCTAACAGGGTTGTCATCATACTCTCCTAATTACGAGGCACTGGCCAATGAAATGCAATGCCAAAGATCACGCTGACAGATTTTTTTTTTTTATGTTTTCTTTTATGTTTTTTTAAATGATTTTATTATACGTGTGTTTTTTATTTACTTTGTATTACATTTTGTATATATGTTTCTTTGTGTGTATATAATTTGTACAATAAATTTATTATTTAAAAATTATTTTTGTTTATTATTTTTTATTCTTGTTCAATAATAAATATCCTTAGAAATAGCTGGTGCTGGCCACCCTACCGATATTTTAGAATGTGCCCTAGGGTATAAAAAGGTTGGGAACCCCTGGTCTAGGCAGACTGTAGGTTTCTAGAAACTTGTCCATTTCTTTTAGGTTATTGAATGTGGTGGCATATAGTCTTTCGTGGTATTTTTGTATGAGCCTTTGTATTTCTGTGGTATCAGTCATAATTTCTCCTTTTTAATTTTTTATTTTGGTGTCTTATTTAGTGTCTTTTTTCTTTTTTCCTTTGGAACCTAGCCAGGGGTTTGTCAATTTTATTAATTCTTTTTCAAAAAATCAGATCTTTGTTGCATTAACTTTTTCAATTGTTTTGTAGTTCTTTATTTCATTTAGTTCTGCTCTAACTTTTATTATTTCCTTTTCCTGACTCTGGGTTTCATTTATTGTTCTTTTTCTAGTTCTTTAAGATGTAATGTTAATCTGTTTAAGATTTTTCTTATTTCTTGAGATAAGTCTGTAATGGTACAAATTTCTCTCTTATTACTGCTTTTGCTGCATCCCAACAATTTTAATATGATGTGTTTTCATTCTCATTAGTTTCTATGTATTTTTTGATCCCTTCTTTTATTTTTCTTTGACCCGGTCAATTTTTAATAACATGTTATTTAATCCCCATCAATATGTTGTTTTTCCTACTCTCTTTTGCAGTTGATCTCCAATTTCAAAGCTTTGTGGTCAGAGAATACATTTGGTAAGATTTTAACCTTCTTAAATTTGCTGAGGCTAGTGTTGTGTCCCAGCATATGGTCTGTTCTTGAGAATGTTACAAGTGCACTAGAAAAAAATGTGTAGTCTTCTGTTGTAGGATGAAGTGTCCTATAAATGCCAATTATTACCATTTATTGTAATGTACCATTTAAAATTGTATTTCCTTATTGTTTCTCTGTTTGGATGATCTGTCTGACCATGGCTGCCAATGGGGTGGTTAGGTTCCCTACTATAATTATGTTTTGTCAGTTTCTCCCTTTAGTTCTGTTACTAGTTGCTTTGTAAATTTTGGTGCTTTCTGATTGGGTGCATATATATTAATACTAAGTATCATGTCTTCTTGTATTGTTTCCTTTATCATTACAAAATGTCCATCTTTATCTCATATTATCTTCTTGATCCTGAAGTCTATTTCATCAGATATAAGAATGGCTATACCTGCTTTTCTCTGGATGCCATTTGCTTGGAATATTGTTTTCTACCCTTTCACTTTGAGTCTATATTTGTCCTTGTAGCTGAGGTGTGTCTCTTGGAGGCAGTATATAGTTGTGGTTTTTTTTTTTAAGATTTAATTTTATTGTTTTATGCACAGAGAGACAGACAGAGAGAGACAGAGAGAAGGGGGGAGGGCCCAGAGTAGTCTCCATAGTTAAAAGCATTAGTTTTCCATATAGTTTCACTCCACAGGTGGGTGTGGGACTGCGCAGGGCAGGAACTGGGCCAGGAGCCTCCCACATAGGCCCCGGCAAGAACTGAACTGGGGGCACACCCCAGTTCAGCATATGGGTCTGCATGGGCCGGGCCTGGGATTTGATCCTCAGGCTCCAGGGCAGCAAAGTGAGTGTTTAACCCACTGAGCCATCCCAGCTTTCCCTGGGTTTTGTTTTTTTGATTTAATCTGCTACTCTGCTTTTTTATTGGAGAGTTCAGTCCATTTAGAGTTAGGGTGTTGATTGATATATGAGGATTTCCTACAGCCATTTTATCTTTTGTTTTCTGGTAGCTCAGTGTTTCCACTGCTTGTTTACTATTTTGTTTCTGTCTGTTATTTTAGTTTGGTGCTGTCCTATGATTTTCCCCTCTGATTCCTCTTTTTTCATGTTATGTGTCTCAGTTCTAGATTTGTGTGTGTGGTTACTATTAAGTTTACAGAAAATAGTTTTATACAAACAGCAGTCCTTTTTTAAAAAACACGCTTCTTATTGCCATTTCCCTTGTAAATTCAGACCTTTACTTTCAAAAAACTTATTTTCCAAAAAAAAGTTTTATGTTTTTGTTGTCACAAATTATCCCTATTAATTTTTACTCTTTGTTCCAGGTCAAATAGCCTCCTTCATTATTTCCTGTAATAGAGGCCTCATGCTAGAGAATTCTCTCAGCATTTGTATATCTGGAAAGGACTTTATTGCTCCTTCATATCTAAATAATAACTTTGGATAAATTATTTTTGACTGGTAATTTCTCTCTTTCCATAGTTTCAATAGTTTGAATATTTGATACCAGTCCCTCTTGATTTGTTGAGTTTCTGTTGGGAAGTCTGATGATAATCTGATGAACTTTTCTTTATAGGTTACTGTCTTCTTTTTCCTAGCTGCCTTGAGAAATTTTTGTCATTAGTTTTTTTTTAAATTTATTTTTATTGTTTTTGAGAGAGAGAGAGACTGAGGGAGATAGAGGACGAATGAGGAGAGCCCAGAGCAGTCTCTATAGCTGTACATCATCAGCCTTTGACATGGTTTCATTTCACACAGGTGGGCAAGGGACCGCACAAGGCGGGAACCGGGCTGGGGGGCCTCCTGCATGGAAGGTACACACCCAAGCTAGGGGCCTCCCACATGGGAGGCTCACCTGGGTAAGAACAAAACTGAGGCCACACCCAAATTCAGCATATGGGTCTGCACAAGCTGGGGCCTGGACTCAATCCTTGGAGCCCAGGGCTGCAAGGTGAGTGCTCAACCCAGCATCCCTGTCACTAATTTTCAAGAGCTTTAATATAATGTTCTTTGTAGAAGCTTCACTGAGATTGAGGTAATTAGGTGTGCTCTTTGCTTCCTGAATTTGAGGATCCAATTTTTTTCCATAGGTAAGGAAGTTCTCATCAACTATTTGTTTGAATAGACTCTGTACTCCCTTGCTCTCTTCTCCTTCTGGTATACCCATTATTCTTATGTAATTTATTTCTGATTGAGTTAGATAGTTCATGTAGAGTTCTTTCATTTCTTTTAATTCTCATGTCTTTCTCTTATTCTGTCTGTGTCATTTCCATAATTCTACCTTTGATATCGTAATTCTTTTCTCCATCTTGTCAGCTCTGCTTCCTAAGCTACCTATTTCATTCTTCATCTCTTTTATTGAGTCCATCTCCAGAATTTTAATTTCGTTCATCTTTAAAACTTCAATATTTGTTAAAATGTTCCTTTTGTTTGTGGATTTCCTTTCTGAGTTCATTAATTGCCTATCTGAGTTTTCTTGTATCTCATTTAGTTTTTTTCAGAACTGCAACCTTAAATTCGGTGTCATTTAAATTATATATTTCCATATCTTCAAGTTCCTTTCCTAGGGATTTTTCATTTTCTTTCTGAGCAGATTTGTTTCCTGGGACGTTCATAGCTGTTGTTGCATTTCTCTTCCCGTGCATCTATCTATAAGAGTAGATCTTGCCACAGGTAGATATGAAGAAATCTTTCTTTTGCTTTCCAGTAGGTGTCACTAGATTTTGTTTTCTCTCTTGGGTTGCAACAGTTTTTTCAATTTCTCTCTCTCTCTCTCTCTCTCACTCTTGTTCTCTCTTCTCATTATAAGAAATTTCCTGGGAGATCAGCTTCTATTCCTTTTTTTTTTTTTTAATTTTTTTTAATTTTTTTTGAACTGAACTGGGGGCCTCACCGCATTCGGGAAGCACACCCCAGTTCAGCATGTGGGTCCACCTGGGCCGGAGCTGGGATTAGATCCTCAGTCCTCGGGGCTTCAAAGAGAGCACTTAACCCACTGAGCCATCCCGGCTTTCCCAGCTTCTATTCCTTGACTGAGTTACCTTGGTCTCATTATGCTACCCCCATGGGAGGACATGGTGGGTGACGGGGCTCTACATCCCTGAATTCCTGGTGCAGGCAGGAGCTGCTGTGCCCATGTTTCCTAGCTTCCATGGACTCCCCTGTGGTTTCAGTGGAAAAGGTGGGGACAGGGTTTGTTGGGTGAGGCATAGGCTTGTTTGTGGCACTGGGTAATGGTGATTTCTAGACCACAGCTGACTAGCACTTATAGCGTCTTCTCTGTAAGCACTGGGCGAAGGAGGGAGTCGACCTCTTGGAGGGTTGGGGAGGTGACCTGGCTCTGTGTCTCTGATTTCTGCCTGCCAATGAGGGCCATGCAGGCTACATCTTCTGTATGTCCCCAACATCACCATTCTGAGTGTGGGGCTGAGCCGCATTGCAAGCCAATCCTTCTGTCAGGAATGTATGGGGCCAGAGAAAGTGTGCCTGCTGCTGCCTTTGGTTGTTTTCCTGTCCCAGGCCCATTGTGACCCAGTCTTTCTCCCAAAACCACCCTGAGCACATAACCTGCATTCTGCACCTGCTGCCACCTCACTTCCTAACTCTCCCAGGACTGCATTGTGCTCCAGCTTGTGTTCTTCACCCCCATTTCACTCATTCCCTCCCTTGCACTCCGGACTTCAATCCTTAGCCATCTCTCTGCTCTTTTCCTTCCTCTCTTCCCCTGCTCAGCCCTGTTTTCTCTAACCTTCAGGTGTTGGCTTGTGATGAGTGGGTCTCAGCTGAGGTTATATGTTGCTTAGGAATTCTTCTGTTGAATTATAGTTGTTCAATTGTTGTAATTTCCACTAGAGGTTTCAAGAACCTCCTCTCATGTGGTCATCTTGATGACATCTCTCCCTCTATTATATAAATCATTCTTGAAACAAAAGGAGTCCTGACTTTCATGCTGAAAGAGCCCACTGTGTACCCAGATAAACCTGACCTAGAAATCTCAGCTGAGATACAACCTGGTAAAATTATTACACATTAAAGGAATTTCCAGACCAAAATACTCAACCGAGTTTACAAAAAAAGAGAAAGAAAGAAAGAAAGAAAAAAAGAAAAGGAAATCAGGGTGGAGTCACACTTTTTAATAGGATCATATAAAACACGATGTTAGTAGGGCAACACTTTGAAGAAGCTCAAGAGAAAAGAGATATAAGCCAAGGATGCTAGAGCTGATCAAACTGTATTTCAAGTATCCAGGCTCTAGAGCAGAGATTCGCTAACTTCATTGGTAAAGGGCCAGAGAGTTAATAATTTAGGCTTTATGGGCCACATATGATCTCTGTAATAATTCTTTTTTTCCTTAACTCTTTAAACATGTGAAAAAAACATCAGGAGATCACAGTCTCATGGAACAGCTTGCAGGCCATAGTTTGCCCACCCCTACTGTAGACAAAGTTTTTAATGTGAAAGAAGAGAATATTGTACCTAGAAGCTTATTCTATTATAAATTGAACTTAATCCAACCAAGAGATAATTGAATAATCTTCTACAAAAGAGTGGGCAGAGTGTGTTGAACATATTTAGTTATAGATCTGAGATGAAACAGAGATAAAAGGAATAAGACCAGAACCACATAGTACATAAATGTTATATTCTTTGACAAACAAAATACATGAGAGAAGAAAGTAAGAAAAGGAGTGATTTTTGTTGTTGTTGTTGCCCTGAATGCAACAGGTAAGATCAGAGGATAATTTTAGAGGTACAAATGAACATATACAAACAAAAGCAGAATCACACATTTTTTTTAAAAGGGTTAAGAATACTAGCATAAATATATTAGTATAAAGGCAAAGACCAGAACAAAAATACATTTCTAAAGACCATGAAGGGTGAAAAATGTAAATACATCATACACTAATGTATGCTAACTATAAGATAAAGTAAAATGACAAACTGAGGTCAAATGTATCAATCTTATCAATAACATAAATAGATATAATTTATCTATTAAACTAAATAGCTTTTCAGACTGGTTCACATATCAAACTCAAGTCTATACTGTACATAAAAGATGTACCTAAAACAAAGCAATTCAGAAAGGCTGGGGGGGAAAAGTGGGGGAATTAAATGGGAGTATATAAAAAATGTAAGTAAGAAGAAAGCAGAGGTTAATATCTTGATATGCAGTACTGAAGAATTCAGGTCTAAGAAGCATTAAATGAACCAAACAAGGCCACGTGATAATGCAAAAGTAATAATATTAACATTCACATCAGAACAACTTTGTTTCAAATAACATATTGAAATCTAAATGAATCAGAAACCACAGGAAATGTAAGGATGAACCATAACACACTAATAATAGGAAATTCTAATACCATTCTAAGTCCAAGGCATAGAAAGAAATGAAGAAAGGAATAAGGATATGAAACACTTAATGTGAGGGAAGACCCAAAATGCCAGATTAAGTAAATAATTTGCCACTGCCTCCCAGGATCACATCAAAATTACAAGTAAATTATAAAATAATCAACCTCAAGAATCATCTGAAGCTTAGCTGAACAGAACCTCTGTAACTAAAGATATAAAGAAAAGGCCACATCACGACCATGATGCGACATCATGAAGACATGAGCCAGGCTCACCCCAAGCCCACTGAGGGACACAACACCTTGGTCATGGAGCTTCTCCCAGAAGAGGGAGCTGTCCCAACCCCACACAGGGCTCCCCAGCCCAGGGGTCCTGTGCCAGGAAGAGGAGTTCCCAAAATTTCTGGCAATAAAAATTAGTGAGATTTTTGTCTGTCCATCGGTGAGATAAAAGGCATCTAGAAACTCAGGCACGCTCTTTAAAGGCACGCAACAGAGGCACCTGCTTGTAAACCCTCACCTGGTCTCCAGTGGATGGATGGCAACTCTGGAGGTACCAGAGACATATGAAGAGAAACTGAATTGTGTGGTATCAGGGCGAGGGTTGGAGAGAACATTGTCCCTGTGTGGAGCCTGCCTCACATGTAGCCTACAGGAGGGTGCCACCTTTTCTATGTTGAACCCTTCCTCCAAAGAGCCAAATCTGAGACTGCATTGGTCTGGTAAAATCGACACATGCACACCACCTTGGTGACAGCCTGGGTCCCCTGCCCGTACAGCTGATACTACATCTCCCAAGGTACTCTCAGCTACTGAGTGATCAGCCCCACCCCCCTAGCCAGCCACACCTTGCACAGAAACCTAAATCTAAATGAATCAGAAACCACAGGAAATGTAAGGACCTCTCCCAGGGCAGCTCTCTGGGACTTGTGGGGTTGCGGTGAATGGTGGCTTGTCACAGAGTTGTCTGGGTGATTTTGCGAAGTGGTCACAGGTCCAGCTCTGCTGCAAGAAACTAGACTGAATTAACTGTAAAACCACTGCCCACATCCCATAAATCCCTGGAACCCCTCCCAGCACACCTAGGACTGCTCTGCATGGGCAATGTCAGCGACTGAGGGGCTGGCCCTGCTCCACAAGCTGCAGAAGCCTGTACAACAGCTGATGCCGCAATGGCTCAGTACACTTTGGATGGTGAGTAGCAAACCACAATCTGCACCAGAGCCTCTCTTGGGTAGCTCTCAGGGATTTGCAAGCCTGAGGTGAGTAGTGGCTGGATGGGGTGTTCTCAGAACATTTTGTGAAGTGGTCATAGGCTGGGCACTAGCCCAAGAATCGAATCTGCGTGAAACCTGTAAAAGCCATTGACCACACCTTGTGACCCAGGTAGTGCTGCATCACTGAAGGCACTCTCAACACTGGGCCAACCAGCCTGGCCCACACAGCTAAAAATGTTCTTTCATTGGCTAGACTTACAGGCAGCCAGCAGGTGGCAATAGGCCCGACAGTCCTGGGCCTTTTGCTAAGCTGTTTCAGGTACAATATTGGTGGCAACCAGCCTCAGGTCACAGCGAGGCCATGCCCACACACCTATAGATCCAGCACAGGCAGCATCCAACCACATATAACGACCAGGAAGCCATGGGTTGGTCATAGGCAAGGCTGAAACTGGCCTGCAGAGGAGCCCCTCCCAAGAGACACCGAAACAACACACCTAGAGGCCGGCTTCAAATCATAGAAGAGCACTACCCGGTTAGCCCAACAAGTAGAACACTCAAAGGGTGGTATCTACAAGCACAAGAGCCCACTGGAGCAAATCCCCCTCTGAGGGCTCAGCCCCAGCACATCAGCACACACACTATGAGTGTAACCAAATATCACAGTCAGTCAGCCTGAGAGTCAATCCTACCCACTGATGTGCCAAAAACAATCAAGGCTCAACTACAAAAGAACACACACAACACACCCAAGGGACACTCTTAGAACACCTGCACAGGTCAGAGAAATTGCACCATTGGATACATACTACATAAGGTCACCCAGCAACGACTGAGAGACATAAGAGATCTACTTACTACACAGAAGCAAGAGGTTGCCAGAACAAGAAAACAAAGAAACATGTTCCAAATAAAAGGACAAAAGAAAACTCCAGAAAAGAACTGGGATGGAAAGAAATGAAATGGTGGCAACTAACCTATCAAAGACAGAGTTTAAAACACTGTTTATGAGAATGCTTAAGGAAGTTACTGAGAATTTCAACAAAGCAATAGGAAGCATAAAGAAGGACATAGAAATTATTTTAAAAAGTCAGAGATAAAGAACATAAGTGAAATGAAGAATATACTAGAAAGAATTTACAGCAGATTAGATAAAGCAGAGGATCAAATCAGTGATTTAGAAGGCAAGGTAGCAGAAAACACCCAATCAGACTAATAATAATTAAAAAAAAAAAGTTTACATGAAGGTATTTTAAGGAACCTGTGAGACAACATCAAGTATAACAACATTCACATCATTGGAGTATCAGGAGAAGAGAGGAAACAAGGGATTGAGAACCTATTTGAAAAATTAATAACTAAAAACACCTCTAGCACCGCTGAAAGGTGTGATGTCACATGGGAATGCAAATAAGAAGCTTGTAATAGCACTCAAGATGCTGACTGTCTGTTCTTCACACAAAGAATTTCAAGTGTTATTCGGGGATGGATATATCCTAATCACTAACGCTACGTATCAGGAATTTTATGAGTAAACCAGATCTGAAACATCGTTTTTGTTTAAGTGTCTCTTCAGAAAGCATCAATAGTTTAATGTTTTAAAGCTTAGACACAAGACTGCATTTGTTTAGAAACAAAATGCATCCCCTCCCCTCACTTCCCCCCCGCCCAAAAAAGATCAAATAAAAGCACAAACAATACCTGGGCTTAGCACTGTTAGAGAGCCACTGGAGAGTCTGGGTTTTTATTAGAAACTTCTTTTGAGTGGCAGTTGATATTATCTTTTCATCAGCAATTTCAGCAAATCTCAGTGTTTAACACAATGTCTTAAGGACTGAGTTCTTCATATTAAATAAGTTAGAATTCAGTGGTCCCACCTTTTTGGCACCAGGGACTGGTTTTGTGGAAGACAATTTTTCCCCAAATGGGTGAGGTGGGGGTGGGGATGATCTTGTACAGTTCATGACAGGGTCCATGCTCCTATGCAATCCAATGCCACTGCGGATCTGACAGGAGGTGGAGCTCAGGTGGCCATTCAGGAAATAAGGAGCCGCTGTAAAGACAGTTGGAGCTTTGCTCCCTCACCTGCCGCTTACCTGCTGTGAAACCTGCTTTCTAACAGGCTATGGACCCTGTGTTAGATTATTTGCCACTATGAGACTATCACTACTGGAAACTGCTTTATTTTATATTCAGCTATTATATATTTAGTGACTTTTTTGAGATGTAGACCTGCTTTCAATATCTAAAAATATTTAATGTTAATGTAAACACACCTAACCTTAGAAAGAAAAAAAAAAGCCCCTTACATAATTTCCAAAATAACATTTAGAGCTCTGTATAGTCAGAACGATGATTGTGGGGGTCCCCTCAGGCTACTAAACCTATAGAATGGAAAGGATGCCTTTTCCTGCACTGTCATTTTACTCAAAAATTGGGGGAAACAGCATTTATACACTAAAGTACCAATCTATTTTGAATAAATTCTTATGAAGTTTTAAAACAGGAATTTTTAAGATAGGAAACTTCCTGCTTTCTTATTTGGGTTTTCTTCAGGCCATTCCTCTTCCATGGAGAAAAGAAAAGCACAGTATTGTAAGGACACCGATATTAGTCAACGTATTTTAGAGTGTTTCAGTTTTACAGTATTTATTTCAGCACTCAAAACTCAGGGTCAAGTTGTGACAAAAGATATATTTAGTCATATTAAATATAAAATACTAAGATAGTATTTCTTAGATTGGTCAAAGTAAATTACACCACTTTCTAATAGTCTAAAAATGAGCTAAGATGTCCTAATGAACATGCACCTACACTTAATAAGAATTAAAAGTAACTTTTGTAATCACCTTTTGTTTCATAGAGAATATAATGTATCAAGAATTCTGATATAAAAGGATCATTCCTACTCACTGTGCATTAAGTTCAATTTGCTGTGATAAATAAGGATGATAAAAATTATCCAAAATATGAAAATGACAAAATGTATGTGACACATGCAGAGTCAAAGAAATATAATGAAACACATGTTTATATTAGTTTGAATAAAGATGGGGGCTGATAGGTAAGTTGCATGTTCCTAACTAACCCTAACTGATCTTTCAACAACTGCTTTTATATTTTTACAAAATATACTTAAGCTACAGCTATAGTAATGAGGGTCTTTTAAATATAACTTGTTTTGTCCCCTGCATTCTTGAAATTTCAGTATTTCAAATCAGTCTGAACTTTGTAGATGGGACTGAAATTTTCTTGATTGCTTGTTTTTTTAGCACTTCAAAGATTTTTAAAAAAGAAAAACAAAATATTTTTAAAGTATTAAGTATTATTATATGCCTTTAAAATTTCTTTTGCTTTGAATTTGAAATAATTTAGTTGTCTTTTCTCTGTATGTAATTTGTGTAATGTGTTACTTTCAAATACCAGTATTTCATTGCAGTCAGATTTTTTTGGTTATGTGCAAAAATTGGGAAAACAGTGGTGTAAGTCAATATTTAACATTGTAGTCCATTTCCTAAACATAAATTTATCTTCCTAATTATGTTTACTTAAGCAAATGTTCAATTTTGTTTATATTCCTTGAGAATGTATTTACCTAAAGATAAAAGCAATCCAGATGTCTATTTAAATATTAAGCAGAATCTAATCAATGATTTAAAAAATGTTCTTCACTAATCCATAAAAGGAATAATTTAAATACAGATAAATAATTTAAATACAGATAAATGAGAGTTGGCAGTATATTACAGTAATAATTTTGTATTTTTCAAAAATAAATTAAAGAAAAATTTTCCTTTTTTATTATTATATAATGACCACCTTTTCATATTTCATTGTTACTGAAACATATTTTTAGAATAAAATTTTGTTCTCTCAGGAAGAACAAAAACAAAAAGTACATCCTACTGAATGGAAAAATATATTTGCCAATGATACATCTGATAAGAAGTTAATATTCAAAATTTATTTGAAAACTCATACAATTCAACATAAAAAAACCCAAACAATTTAATTAAAAAATGAGCAGAGGACCTGAATAGATATTTCTCCAAAGAGGACATAGAGATGGCCAATAGACATATGAAAAAATGTTCAATGCCACTAATTATCAGAGAAATGCAAATTAAAATCACAATGAGACACTACCTCATACCTGTCAGAATGGCTATAACTAACAAGACAAGGGATAACAAGTGCTGGAGAGGCTGTGAAGAAAAAGGAACCCTCATACAATGCAGGTAGGTATGTAAATTGGTACAACCACTATGGAAGGCAGTATGTAGATTCCTCAAAAAATTAGGAATGGAATTGCCATATGACCCTGCCATTCCTCTTCTGGGTATCTCCCCCTAAAACATGAAAACTTTAATTCACAAAGATATATGTATCCCAACGTTCATCGCAGCGCTGTTCATGGTGGCCAAGTCATGGAAACAACCAAAGTGCCCTTTGATAGATGACTGGATAAAGAAGTTGTGGTACATTTACACAATGGAATACTACTCAGCAATAAAAAAAGATGAAACATTTTTGACAACATGGATGGACCTTGAGACCATCATATTAATTGAAATAAGTCAGACTGAAAAAAATCAAGAAACATATGACTTCAACTATAGGTAGAATTTAAAACTGAAAGTAACAAAGAAACAAAAACTCATGGACACAGTCAATAGTTTAGTGGTTTACTTGAGAGTAAGGGGGGAGAGAATGGGAGAGTAGCAGGGGTGGGTGGGGAAGTAGAAAGGGGGCATCAAATATATATATGGTGATAGAAAGAGAACTGATTCTGGGTGGTGAGCACATAATGCAATACATAGATGATGTAATGTAGAATTGTACACCTGGAACCTACCGGTATGTAATTTTTACCAACTAATGTCATCCCAATAAATTTAGCAAAAATAGAAAAAAGAAAAAAAAGAAATGAAGCCTACATTAGAGGGAATCAATAGTAGGTTAGATGAAGCAGAGGACTGAATCAAAGATCTGGAAGATAAGGTAGCAGAAAACTCTCAATCAGAACAACAAAAAGAAGAAAATAATACAATATAATGAGAAAATTTTAAGGGCCCTCTGGGACAGCATCAAGCATACCAAAATTCACATTATAGGGGCACCAGAAGAAGAGAAGGAGCAAAGAATTACAAAACGTATTTGAAGACGTAATAATGGAAAACTTGTGGTGAAGGTAATGAACATATAAGCCCACACAACACAGAGAATTCCAAATAAGATTAGGCTGACCAGAAGTTCCATTTTAAATGGGACAGAAAACAACGTACTGCCCCATTTCAAATGGTAGTATGTTCAGTCTCTTCTCACTGGGCTAAAGTCAGTAGGTGTCAGTAGCCTGACCATATGTACCATTTGAAATGGGACAGTACTATTGTTTTCTGTTCCATTTAAAACTGATGTCTGGTTAGCCTAAACAAGATGAATCCTAAGAGGTCCACACCTAGATATATCGTAATTAAAATATCAAAGTTTAAAGACAAAGAACCTTAAGAACAACAAGAGAAAAGCATATAATTACCTACAATGGAGTTCCATTAGGACTGTCATCTGATTCTCCATAGAAAGTTTGCAGGCCTGAATAAATGGCATGGAATATCCAAAGTGATGAAAAGCAAGGGCCTACAACCAAGATTACTCAGCAAAGCTATCATTTAGAATCAAAAGACAGATAAAGAGCTTCCCAGACAAGAAAGAGCTAAAGGAGTTCATTATCACTAAAACAGTATGCAAGAAATGTTAAAGGAACTTCTTTAAGAAGAAAAAAAAAAATGAATAAAATGGCAATAACTACATATCAACAATTATTCTATATATAAATGAATTAAATGCTTCAATCAAAATATATAAGGTAGCTTAATAGATAAAAAAAAAAAGAACCTTTCATATGCTGCCTACAAGAGACTCACTTTCAGATAGAAAAACATATACAGACTGAAAGTAAAGGAATGGGGAAAGTATTTTATACAAAATAAAAAACAGATTTAAACAAAAATTATAACAAAAGACAAAGAAGGATTCAGTAATGCCACTTGTAGGTATTTATCCAAAGAAACACAAAATAATACTTGGAAGAGACATGTTCATTGCAGCATTATTTACAATAGCCAAGATATGGAGGCAACTTAGGTGTACATCATTGGTTGGATGTATAAAGAAAAGGTGGTACATCTATACAGTGGACTATTACTCAGCCACTAAAAAATAAAAATTAAAAAAAGCTACCTTGCCATCTGCAACAACATGGATGGACCTAGAGTATATCATGCTGAGTGGAGTCAGTCAGACAGAGAAAGACAAATGCTGTGTAATTTCACTTATATGAGGAATCTAAAGAACAACACAAATAAAGAAAACAGAAACAAACTCACAGATACAGAGAATATTTTGATAGTTGCCAGATGGAAGGGAGGTTGGAGGGATGGATGAAATCGGGGAAGGGATTAAAAGGTACAAACTGCCACTTAACAAAATAATCATGGGGATGTAAAGGATAGCCTAAGGAATATAATCAATAATATTATAATAACTATGTATGGTAGATAGGTACTAGATTTATAGGGGTGATCACTTTGTACATTATATATAAAGTCTAATTATTATGTTGTACACCTAATATATGCACTGTCATTGAAAAGTAAAAGAAAACTATTCATTATAAAAGGACATTGCCAAAACTTGGAAGCAGCCAATATGTGCTTCAGTAAGTGATTCGGTCCATTCAAAGAAGGAAATATTATTCAATGCTAAAAAGAAAGGCACTATCAAGCCATAAGAAGACATGGAGAACATTAAAATGCACACTGCTAAGTGAAAAAAGCCAATCTGAAAAGGCTACATTCTGTATGATTCCAACTATATGACATTCTGTAGAAGTCAAAACTATAGGAACAGTGAAAGATCAGTGGTTGCCAGGGGCTGGAGAGAATGGAGGAGCCAAAAGGCAGAGCATGAAGATTTTTTAGGGCCAGTAAAACTATTCTGTATATTAGTACAATGGTGGGTACATGTCATTATATTTACACATGAGCCAAAACCCATAGACTGTACAAGACCAGGAATGAACCCTAATGTAAACTATGGCCATTGAATGAAATGATGTATCAGTGTAGGTTCACTGATTGTAACAAATGTGCTGCTGCAGTGGGAGATGCTGATAGAGGAGAAGCTATTCACGTGTGGGTGCATGGGGTATAGGGGAACTCTCTGTACTTTCTGCTCAATTTTGCTGTGAACCTAAAACTCTTTATAAAATGTAATGTTCATTAAATATTTTGTATTTTGCATTTATATTTTAATATAAAATGTTGACTATTTTAGAATAAAAATACCGTAACTTTTAGGGGAGGGGATGCTGGGATAGCTCAGCAGGTTGACTGCTTGCCTTGAAACTGCAGGGTCTGGGAATCAAATCCCAGCCCCAACCCATGCAAACCCATATGCTGACCTGTGGCACAACTGGTAACCACTGGGATGGCAGCAAAGGTTCTTGCCTCCCATGTGGGTGGCCACAGTTTGGTTCCTGCCCTGCACGGCCCTACATCCACCTGTATGGAATGAAACTATGTCACAACTAATGACATACAACTAAGGAGACTGCTCTGGGCAGTCTTAAATACAACTTAACTTTTAAAAACACAATAATGACACTTTATTTTCAAATCCCTAAGATTGTTCTCTCAATAAATCATAAATTATGTAAAAAGTCTTTATTACAACACAATCAGTTATTTGGTTGAAAACACAAAAAATAAATTTTATGGAATAAGTAAAAAAGAACGTGAACACCTATGCAATAATATTTAAATATATCATCTTAATAGTTCACTGATTTTGAGTCAACACACTCACATATATAAGTACGTTTATTTATTTAGTCTTTATGAAGTATATTTTTCAAGATAGAGGAGTTTGTTGGCTTGTGTTCACACACAATGTGTGTGAACTTCCACTTGTGTGCTTGTCCTGGGCCTGCAAATATTAGGGGAGGCTCTGGAGCTGTGAGGGAGCCTGGGGATACTGACAAGCATTTTTTCACTATAAGGGGAAAGCCTGCCTGAGTGTGAAGCCAATTCAAATAAAAGCAGAGCCAAGAAACGGAGGATGAGACTAGAAGTCCTAGAAATTTACTCATGAACTTTTAGTTTCTTAAACTAAAATACATTCCTTCGTTTTTTGCTCAAATTGAGTTTTCTGTCATCTGCATCAAGTATCATCACTTGCATGGAATCCTGATATTTGGTTCAGAAAAATGTGATACTTTTGCATTTTAGCAGAGGGAATGATAAGATAGCAGTTGGTAAAGAGAATGGGAAGGAGCTGAACTTAGGAAGTTTTGGAAAAATGGGGCCTGAGTGAATTGTAGCCATAAAAGAAATATTATGAATGCCACTTGAGGATTGTATATGTGAATAATCACTTCTTAGCCTTATACCTAAGATCAAGTACCCTAATGGTCCATAAACTTAAAAACTGTTCACAAAATTGTCATGAATATGTATATGCACCTTTCTAGAAAGAGAGTTCACAGCTATTTTTATTTATTTATTTATTTATTTTATTTATTATTATTTTTTT
>PVKE010035961.1:0-16627 GCA_004027555.1 Craseonycteris thonglongyai
GGTGACATTGATTGGTAACAATTAGATAGTTTCCGGATGTACAAGTCCACATCACATCACCTATGCATCACATTATGTGCTCACCACCCAGAATCAGCTCTCCTTCCATCACCATATATCTGGTGTCCACTCCCGCTTCCCCCCACAACTCTCAATAGTTTGGTGGTTATCTGTCTTTCTTTTTTAAGCAGGGTGTACAAAGAAGCAAGAGAAGGGAAGGAGGGAGCTAAGTCTATATATAAGTGATTATGATGAATGTAAAAATGTAAACTGAAAAAGGAGAAAAGTGAGGACTCAAAGGGGTGAGAGGTAATTTATTTAATAGAATGAATACTGACGAAATCACCACCCAAACTGAAGACCTAAAATACTACCAATAACTTCTCTACCAAAGTACTCCACCACTATTGTATTTGTCTGCCTCCCAATCAGATATTCACTATCTTACATTTTGTCCCATATTACTTTGCTTAAAAAAAAAAAGTTTCAACACATTTAGGTAATTTTCTTTGATTAGCTTTTATCATACATTTTGTTTCTTTTGTACTGTCCCCTTAGCTGTAATTAACTTTCACTGCTCTATATTTCAGTGTAAATATATTGTATTTTATTAAACCATTTTCTGCCTCTGATGAGCATGAGTTGTTCCCAGTTTTTGCTATTACAAATAGTACTATGAAATTTTGTTCATGACTAGATGCATATGCACAAAGTTTCTTTAGAATATAGTAGTACTCAAGTGTTAGTGCTGGACACCTGAGTATGAGGGCTGATAATGAAGTTCGCGAATGTGTCCTAGAACACGTGTTCCGTAGCAGTACCTCACTGCTTTCACTATGGTCAGTCATCTGTGAGGTACTCCCCCTGGGAAGCTATGAACTGATGCCAGATTTTGGAACTCTTTCTGGAATGGCCATCAGAGCCATTGTTGCATTACCCTTGATGTCCCGAATGTCATCAAAATGTCTTCCTTTCAATATTTCCTTTATCTTCGGGTAAAGAAAAAAGTTATTGGGGGCCAGCTCAGGTGAGTAGGGTGTTCCAGTGTTCACAGGCTAAAAACTCCCTCACACAGTGCCCTGTGAGCTGGTGCATTGTCATGATGCAAGAGCTGTAAGTTGTTGGCAAAAAGTTCAGGTCATTTTCATCTAATTTTTTCACACAGTGTTTTCAGCATTTCCAAATAGTCAATGAAGTTGACTTTTTGTCCAGTTGGTACAGATTCATAATGAACAATCCCTCTGGTATCAAAAAAGATTAGTAACACTCTTTTGACTTTTGATTTGGAGTGATGGAAAGTTTTTGGTTGTGGAGAATGTAAAGCAGAAATTCAATTTTCCCTTTCCATATGGATAAACAATTCTAACTCTATTTATGGAAAAATTTATTCTTGCTCCATTGGATTAGTCATTTCTTTTAAATGTCAGTTTGTTATGTTGAATTGTGTCCCTCACTCTATTCCACTTGTAATATGTACCAATATTCAGACAATTGCTACACATTTATGATTTTTGATATAGTGATATCTTAGAATCCAAACGCCCCAAAACTCAAACAACTTAGAATCTGAACAAAAAGATCAAGCAAATTTTGCCTCTGAATCCGATCGTTGCTTTGGAATCTGAATGTCAACATGTTGTTTGTGTGGGATGTATTGACTGTGCAGCTCACAGTTTTATCTGAAAGCCCACTGGTCTTGAAACTCGAACAGGGTTCCGGGATGTCTTAAGTTCGAATTCCAAGGCATCACTGTATTTGGTAGGACAAATTCTTGCTCTTCCTTTGTTCCGGAATTTCTTAACTATTCTTGACCTTTTGCTCTTCTATATAAACTTTAGTATGAGCTTATAGTTTCACAAAATATCACTGGGCTTCTGATTAGAGCTGTATTGACTATACAGAGCAATTTGAGAACTGACATACTTAATAATATGGGACATTTCTACACTTACTTAGAGGTCTTCTTTAATGTCTCTCAGCAAAAAAATATTATAGGTATTGCACAACTTTTGTTAGAATTTCTAGGTAATTTGTTATTGTAAAAGTTGTATTTTAAAAATAGTATGTATTCTAATTATTTGATGATGGTACAGACATGTTACTAACTTTATCTTCATCTTATAATCAGCACCTTGGGTAAACTATGATTGATAGCAATTTGCAGTCATTTGGGTTTTCTAGGCAGACAATCATATCATTTGCAGATAATAACCATTTTATTTCCTTTTAATTTTTATATTACTGAGTAGCAGAGTTCAATGGTGAAAAGTTGTAGCAGTAATGACAAGAATTGAATCCTCTCACAGGTATCCAGATTTGAAAGGAAATGCTTCCATTGTTTCCCCCCTATGGGATGATGCCACTAAATTTTTTTTTTTTTAATCAGTTTAAGGAAACTTCACCGGCCCTCTGCCCCTTCCCATTTTTTTTTTTTAAAGCAATAATGTGATCAGCTTTTTCTAAATCTATTACTTTTTCTCCTTTAATCTGTTAATATGACAAGACAGTATTTATAAACTTTCTTATATTAAGCCATCCTTTCATTGCTGTAGCCCAATTTACTAACCTTTTTTTTTTTCATACATTACTGAATATGATTTAGCAACATTTTCTTTAGTATTTTTGTTATCAATATTCATGAATAAAATTTGCTAGTAACATACTCTTGTGTATTTTGTTATCTAGATTATATTGACTTCATAGTTAGGAGATATTTTTCCATTATCTCAAAAATAATACAGACCTACTGTTCTCTTTGTGGTTCTTAAACATTTTTAATTCTTTAATAAGTTTATTCAGTCTTTAACATCTTCCTAGGTTAGTATTTTTTTATTTTTCAAAGATTATCTCCATTATTTTAAGTTTTCAAATGTATTTGCACAATGTTGATTATTTTTATTTTAAAAATCTTTGCTGTATTTCACTTATGACAGTATTTATGCCTTTCATTTTTTATCTTTTCAGAGCTCTATTTTGTTAGCATTTTCATGGAATAAGCTTTTGTTCCTATTATGTTTATTTTTATCACTTTATTCTTTTCTTTTTTTAGGTTCTGAAACTGAACAATTTGAGCAATTTTTAACTTTCCTTTTCTAAAAGCATTTAGTTTATAAAGTTTCCTGGAAGAACTACATTTGCTGTATCCCAAGTTGTGGTATGTAAGGTTTTCAGTAGTTATTATTTAATTACCACTATTATATCTTCCTTTGATCTATTATTTAAATAGTATTTAATTTTTTCAAATATGTACTTTAAAATCTTTTTGTTTTAACCAGTAATAAAATATAATCAGTATAAATACACTTGGTCACTTTCTGTAATTTGTTTATGGCTCAATTTTTATAAATGCTCCATGTTCAAAAGAATATAAAACCTCTTTGTTGCTGGATGCTGAATTCCATTTATATCCATTGGCTCATGCTTATTGTTTTGTTCAAACATTCTGTATCTCTGACTTGAAGAAGTCAATTGTCCAATAATGTAAGCAAGTTGAAATCTTTCCCAGAGTATTTTTTAAAGTAGCGTTAACAATTTTTTTTTTTTTGCTTTACATATTTGGAGATTATTTTATTATAGACATAAATGCTTAAGAATTTTATCTTTTTGGCTAATTGAACTTTTATCATTATGTAGAAACACTCTATATTCTTGGTGATACTTATTTTTTTATGATGGGCCTAAAATCTATTTTAATATTAAGCAAAGCTTCAGCTTGATTTAGCATTCTGCACCATATATTTTTTCCTCTGACTTTTACTTTCAACTCCTTTATGTAATTCTATTTTTGATGTAGCTTTTTGTATTATAAAGCTACATTTAAAAAAAAATTTATACTTTGCTTTAACTAGTGAGTTTACACCATTTACCGTATTTTTCACTCCAAAAGACCCAAGTTTCCTGCCTGGACCCGCTCTCCTTCCATGCAGTCCCTGCTTTCTGATCTGGCTGCAGGCTTCCCCATGGCATCATTAAGGTCCCCAACGTGCACTCTTTTTTTTGCAGTATTTGCTCCATAAGATGCACACACTTTTCCCTCCACTTTTTTTGGGGGAAAAAGTGCATCTTATGGAGCAAAAGATACGGTACATTTATTATGATTGATACATTAGAATTTACTTCTAACATCATAGCTTTTAGTTTGGAATTTATATACACTACATTTTTTGAATATACTTGATATTTTATAATGTACACATAAATGAATCAATATGTTGACAGTCCAATAGGAATACTTTAGCTCTCATCTTCCCTATCCCAATTTTCTTACTGTCTAGAACAAATCTTCTGTTAATTTGGTTTATTTAGATTTACCCAAGTGTTTACCATTTTATTTGTTCACAAATCCCTTTTCTCTCTTTGATCATCATTCTTGGATCATTTTCCTTCTTGCTGAAGCACTTCCTTTAGAGTAGGAACCATGACAGTAAAACTTCCTCTTTGAAAATTTTATTAGAAATGACACTGTTTAGAATTACATACGTTTCAAATGTACAATTCTATAATGCATCATCTATATATTACATCATGTTCAGCTCAGCACCCCAAATAACTCTCCTTCCGTCATCATATATTCGACCTTTACCTTCTTCTAGCACCCCTTTTCTCCTCTGGTAATCATTAAACTGTTGTCTACGTTTTTGTTTTTGTTTTTTGCTTTCAGTATTATATCCCACATGAGTGAAATATGGTTCTTCACTTTTTCTGACTTATTTCACCTAGCATGCTAACCTTAAGGTTGATCCATGCTGTTGCAAATGGCAGTATTTCATCTTTGCTTAAGACTAATATTCTGTTGTATATATATACCACATCTGATGTATTCAATCATCTATTGAAGGACACTTCCATTGTTTCCATGTCTTGGCCACTGTGAATAATGCTTCAATGAACATAGGAGTACATATGTATCTTTAGGAATAAATGTTTTCAGATTTTGAGGGTAGATACCCAGAAGGATTGCTGAATCTTACAGTAATTCTGTTCTAATTTTTGAGGAATTTCCATAGTTTTCCATAGTGGATGTACAAGGATGGTTAAGAAATTTGAGGAATGGGGGCAGTAGGGGGACAGTTATTAGAGAGGTGGGAGTACTAGTGCAGTTTGTGTGACTTATTTATATGTGACAAATGTCAGCCTACTTGCATTTGTGTTCTTTCAGATATTGCTGAAAAAACATGTCAAACATGAAGGAAACCCCAAGTATGGATAAAATTGAATTTCACAGTCATTGAATGACTCACAAAACAAGGGAAAATATCTCTAACCATTTTGGAAGAGATATTAGCAGTTTACGGGGACTGTTGCCCTGGCAAGTCCATGGTTTACAAAGGGCAGAGTCTTTTCAACAAGACAGAGTCAACTGAAGATGATCTCTGTCTGGGATGCCCTCTTGAGGACACTTCCTCAGACACTGTCCAAAATGTTGAAAACTTATAGTGAAAGATGCCAGAATGAATAAAAAGCAGCTTGCAGAAATGGTTGCAGTACTAACTAGAACCATTCTGAATATTCCCTATCAGCATCAAAGGATGTCAAAAATCAGTGCATGACGGGGACCAAGAACGCTCACACCGCTTCAGAAACAACAGCACACTTGAGTGTTCACGACAGTTTTTGGACCTCTGCAGAGACAACAAAGATGGGAGTTTTAAGCTGGATTGTCACTGGAGATGAAACTTGGGTTCATCATTATGAGCCTGAATCAAAGCAGGAGTCCATACAATGGCACAAGGGCATGTCACCCCTAAGAAGTTCAGGGTGTCATATTTGGTTGGAAAAATCATGGCTACTACTTTTTGGGATACAGTGGGTATCCTGTTGATTGATTATAAGGATAAGGGTGTCATAACTGGAGAGCACTATTCAACTCTGCTGAAACAGAAGAATCTGTGAAGAAGAGGAAAATGGGCCTAAGGCTGCTGCTTTTGCACAAAGCACCCATGCACAAGAGCAATGCTGTGCTGGTTACTTTCCATGACTGTGGCTTCTGAACATTAAACCACCTTCCCCTACAGTCCAGACCTGACTTTAATTATTTGTTCCCAAATATGGTAAAACAGCTATGAGAAAATGCATTTACAGAACATGCAATTTTAGCACATGTTCATGGCAAAAACAAAACATTTTTTTTGAGAGTATAATCTTGTTGAAAGATCTGAAAAGTGTATTAAGGTAATGGGTGAAAATACTGAAATGTTTTTTTTACCCTTATTTCTCCTTCATTCCCCTAATTTCTTGACCACCCCTCATATTATTACATTTCTACCAGTAGTGTATGAGGGTTCCTTTTTCTCCACAGCTTCTCCAACACTTGTTATTACTTGGCTTGGTGATATTAATAAGCCATTCTAACAGGTGTGAGGTGCTACCTCCTTTTTAAAAATATTTATTTGCTCTTATTCTTAATAAAAATAATTTCATGTTCTATCTATACATTCTAGGTTTACATTTCATTTTCCAATGCTCTGTAGACAATAATCCATTGTGTCTACAGTTGCTATTGAGAAGTCAGTTGTTACGCCTTGTTGTTTGCAGTTTCACTACAATGGTTCTATGCATACATTTATTTATATTTATCAAAGATGGAGAATATTGTACTTATTTTTCATGTCTGGCCAATTTTCAACCATTGTATCTTTAAAAATTGCCTCTCTTCAATTATTTCCATGTGGGTTTTGTCCTGTCGTCCATGTTTTTAATCTTCCTTCAATATTTTCCATTTCCTTATTTTTTGACTTAAAATTTTATTTTACATATTTATCCTCCCAATTTAAGGTATATAAATATTTTATATATAACTATTTTACATACTTTATCTAAAAATTCTAATATTTGCAATTTTTTTTTTTTAAGATTTATTGTTTTTGACAAAGAGAGAGAGACAGAGAGAAGGGGGAGGCCCAGAGCAGTCTCCATAGTTGTACATCATCAGTTTTTGACATGGTTTTGCTCTACACAGGTGGGTAGAGGCCATGCAGGGTGGGAACCAGGCTAGGGGCCTCCTGAATGGGAGGTATGCCCCCACAAACTGGGGGCTGAACCAGGGGTTTCCCATATGGGAAGCTCATCCCAGTGAGAACCAAACTGGACCACATCCCAGGTCAGCATATGGGTCTTCATGGGCCGGGATTCAATCATTGGACCCTAGGGCTGCACAGTGATCCCTTAACCCACTGAGCCATCCCGGCTTTCCCAATATTTGCAATCTTTTGGCATGATATCTAAACTTACTATTCTGTGGTTTCCAATCAAGGTAGCTTGCCGTTTCTCATGGGTCTGGTGATCTTTGACAGTGTATTACTCAATTTATAGAAGTCTGATGTTCCCATCCTGATGAAACTTTCCTTAAGAAAGTTTATGATTCTACTGTAGAAAGACAGTAAATTACAAGCTAAAATCTTGAGGATTTTAAAAGATTTAGGCACAAAACTTAAGTTCTACTGATACTGCAAACTTGGTTGGTATCGCTACAAGGAATCCATCCTTGGCAACTCCACTTCTTCTGGGTGCCTGCATTTCCAAAGTCACCTCCTTGACACCTTGGCTCTCACTGTCTCCAATCTTCTACTTCTTTGGCATCCTCTGTGGACTCAGCTTTCAGTCCCAAACTCTAAGTCATCTTACTCTTGTGTTTAGACACTCCTTAAACTCTTAGGTACTGAACCCATAGCTTGTCCAGATTCATGCTCAAGTTTGAATGCTTGCTTTGGGATGAGGGGTTGCTGAGACCTATTTTACCTTTAATGATAACCAGAAATGCCTCATATTATAAATCTTATGGAGGTCTTAGAGCTTCTACTGGGGCATGGCACAAGTGGAAATTGTGCAGTGTTTTTGGCACATTTAAACTTACTTAAATTTATATACACATTGTATTTGCATACATGTTTATAAACACACACACACACACACACACACACACACACAGCTAATATATCAGACAAATACTAGCTCTCAAAAGATAGCTAGAAATAAGAATTCTAAATTAAGATTATGATCCACGGATTGGCATTTGATCCTTTGGGCTCTCATATTCACTCTGTTTTTTGAAAACATCAGCAGCATCTGTAAAAATTTTGTTAGATTTGAATCTACAGTGCAGCTTTCACCTAGTCAGCATATAATGGCAATTTCCATTACGACCCCAATTAGTGTTACAGGGATAACATGGATCATTTTCTATTTCTAAAATTTTCCATTTGTAATTTTTGAATCGGATGGCTATAAAATGGCTAGTATGCTGATTTCATTTACCTATTTTCTAAAAGGTCAGGTCCTAAAATAAGTTAACCTCAAACAAGAGAAAAGTACATGTAATACTGGTTCCTGCATTTTGGTGTTAGTGCATACTGTTCTTTATTTGTGAAGACTCTGATGCTTTCCCCACCCCCTACCTTTTTATTCTCAGTGCCTAGCACACTAGAAAGACGTGACTGATCTTGCAGGAGTAAGATACAAAGTTTTCCCATTATTATTAGTGAAGAGAACAACTTACTTTGAATTGTCATGATTTTGTCCTTCCCCAGGACAAAAGAGTATTTGCAAGAAGGCTAATAGAAGTTAGTCACTGAAATCTTGAATAGAGAAAGCTGATGTATATTTTGATCAATAGAAAGTTTCCAAAAGGAAGTAACACTTAAAAAACAAAGTTACAAATTATACTCTATTTAAACTTTAATTTGTGCATTTGTGGTAATTTATGACTGCAAAACACTTTTTTTTCTTAGAATGACATAAAGGCACAATTCATTTGAATGCATAGTGTACCATTCTAAAATATCCTAATTTCCTTACAAAGTGCTTGAGCAGTCACTTACACATACAGTAATAGCAAAATATATTTACACTTCTATAGTTTAAAATTTTTTAATCTAAAATATATTTTTAAAAGCTACAGAAAAAATTAGTGCTTTCTTCAGCTTAATTGTGTGAATATACCCTGCCCTCTAATTTCTTTTAGTGATTGACTTCAATTAAAAAAATTTCTGTACACTGTGTAGTTACAAAATGCTATGTCAGTTTTTAATGCTAAAAGCCTATTTCAGACGTGCTTTTTATGCCTATTTGAGAACCAAAAAAGGTGAACAGACTGTACCTCAAAAGTATTTAGTGTTTTTTTAATGTTGTGTTAATACTGTTTAAGTTAAAAGCCAGACAATTAATCTAAGATCCTCTATTGTTCTTTACCAAAAGTTAACTGGCATTTCAAATTAACTTTAAACAACATATTGCTTTTTCTGTAAGATTATTCCCCAAAGGATCTTGGGTAATAATCAACTTGAAAGGAAATATGCATTATCTCTGAACAATTTTAATTGTTCTCAGAGTTATAAGAATATGCCAACATACCCTGGCAAAGCAGAAATATTTATGTTTTTAGCTTAATTCTATAAACAAATATTTCATGTTTCTCAAAGGATTTAAACTTGAAAAAATTTTAAGACATGAGATCACTGTGATTAAATGGTTAATTTCAGTTCCTGAGGCATGATGACCGTAACATGATAAGCACAGAATCAAAGATGTTATTTAAAGAAACAATGAGGTCATGAACTAGAAGGGAAAAACAAACAAACAAACAAAACAAAACAAAAAACTCCAGGCAAGTCAAAAAGTCATGGCTTACAAAAAGACTTTCCTATAAGAGCATTAAAAAAGCCACAAAAGGATCCTCTGAAGAGTTCAAAAAATATTTGATCAAATTGTGTTTGAGACTTTTGAGGTACAGCTTTAGTGTTATAATTTTTATAAAATATAGACTGTTTTATCAAAAATATTTATACATTCTGTTACAATATATTGCTTTTGCCCTTAGTAACTGCCAATATAAAATCTGGATCCAGTGGCCTAAAATCTACAAATGCACTTAATGTAAATGCTGGAGTTTGAGGTGTCTGTTTGGCCACTGTACAAAAGTGATGAAGTGGTGAAATTAAATAATAAACCTACAACATAGAATACATTACAACTTATACATGTTCACAGCATGTATACAATGATAATCCCTATGTTTTAACAAAGATATAGTTCCCTTCTACAGTAGACATAGAACAAGATGAAGTAGGTTGATAAATGTACAATGACTATAGAAAAGGAATAATCAATTTACTGATTTTGGAAGGTATGACTGAACATACTGAGTGTCTAGACTATGGGAATGCATATAGGTAACACAGTATCTTGGTTCAGGCTAATCAGAAGTTCTCATTCTTAATTTTAAGTAAATGCTGATGTTAAGTTGTTCCTGTTCATTTCAGCATGGTTCAATAAACAATAAGTTGTTTGGCAAGTAGCTCTGTTGGAAAGCTATGAGGTTCTGTTACATGGTTAATAAAGGCAATAAAAATTTTCTCCTAATAAATATAGAAAATTTATAAAAGACATCAATTAATCTCATTTAAAAAAAGCTTGAAAATGTGCACAAACTACTATTACATTTTTTGATATTACAGTAATTTCTTTAAAAAAATAAGAGAATTTGCCTTATTCAGACAGAATTATACTATGTGCGAATAGTAATAGTTTCCCAAACCTTTTCTGTATAAAAATACAGTGATGCCTTGGAATTTGAACTTAATCCATCCCAGAACCCTGTTCGAGTTTCAAAATGTTTGAGTTCCAAAACGAGTGGGTGTTTGAATAAAGCTACTGGCTGTACAGTCGATACGTCCCATTCAAACAACATGTTGGTGCTTGGATTCCAAAGCAGCATTCGAATTCCGAGGCAAAACTTGCTTAATTTTTGTTTGGATTCCAAGTTGTTTGAGTTTTGGGGTGTTTGGATTCCAAGGTATCACTGTACAGCTAAGTGAAGTTAACTGATTAATTTTCCTTCCACTTAAGATAGGCAAAGATAGGAACTGTAAAGAAGTGATTTTTTTCCTTTTTTTAAACAAAAGACTATTGATCCAAAAGTATTAATTTGTGATAGATTTTCATGGTGATGTTCATTCAGCTTAAACTCCATGAAACTGTTTCCAGTGCTCAGATTTACGATGAAAATACATTATGAAGCCACTTTTCAAAAAGATATTAGAAATACTTTTAAACAAATCTTCATGTGTTAAAAAAAAGTCCAAAAAACTCAGAAACTATTGGTGGCACAGAGAGCAAGTAAAGGGTTGCAATTTTTAAGAGGTCATTGTGTGAATCAGTCTGCTTGGTTTCACAGTGTCTAGGAACTTAACACCAATCAGCAATGTAGTCAAAATCTCTGAACATTTCTTGTTCCTCTTCTGAAAGTATCCTTGGTTCTCGAGGTGGAGTCAGAATAGGTGCTTCTGAGGTAAATTCATCATCAAAATTGCTAACATCTTCCCGTCCTCTAATGGTAGGTACAAATGGCGGCTTTACTTTTTTGTCCATCAGAGCACCCCAGTCAATTAGCTGGATTACAAAATAGAAAATGACCAGTTTAGTTTCCTATTCCTAATTGCTACAGCTGTGAAAAGAATTTTAAACTTTCATACTTACCCGGAAAAATGGGTGCTTTTTTACATCCTCTGCATCTTTCTCACCAGCTCCAAGGCGCCTCTCAGGATTTCTTCTTAGTAGCTAACACAACATGAAGTAAAAAAGTTAAAACTAGTGATTTCATTGATATGGATTTTCTTGACTTGCAACATTTAGATTTTTTTTGGTATGTAGTTGTCTAAAACATGTAACACCTATGAACTGAAAAACAACTTGTAAAGTTCAGTTGGGCAATATCCTTTAATATAAAAAGTTTACGTAGTTTATAAATCATTATTTCTTACCCTTCTCATTATCGAAATGGCTTCTGTAGATAAGAACCTTGGATACCTTACTTCATCATTTACAATACTGTCAAAAACCTCCTCTTCATCATCACCAGGAAAGGGAGACTAGAAGAAATATTTCTGAGTAAGTAAAAAAACAAAAACAAAAAAAACCCAAACCCACCAAACAAATAAGGATCACAAGAAGTCAAAATAGATATGTACCTATTTCCCAGAGGATACACCATATACTCTTAAATAAAATTTTCCTTAACTGTATTTCACAGACCTTAATAACAAATTTGGTCATATTATATAATATTATTTTTCATTTAATTTAACTTAATTCCATTCTATTTTATCCATTTATTCATTTATCTGGCCAGTCAATATTTTGAGTGCCTAACAGATAATGGGATATATTTAAATAACAGACACAATCTTCAAGATGCTCAAAATTATGGAAAGATAGAAGGAAACAGGTTAGATGAATAGGGTAATAAGTGTTCTTTAGAGGAAAGGACAGTTTGTGGAAATATGTCAGACATGAATGTGCTTTGAATTTCACAGTTGGTAACAAATTAATGGTCACAAACCACAATTAGTAATTTTGTATGCATAATGACTGCATGAAGCACCAGCTGCCAAAAATATTAAACTGAAAGGAACTCAAAAAGACATATTTCCAGGTATATTTAATGCTCTACATACAACAGGTCTTAGGGCATTTCAGTGAGAAGAATATTAAAATTATTACTCATAATGACAATAATGACTGAGCCATAAAAATGCAGTTCAATTATTCAATATAACAATTTGATGTACAAAAGGGATACACTCTCAACCATGTAAAAAATGTGGCTATGAAATATGACTTATTATTTCAGAATTTCCAATGGTTTAGATTTGACTGGCTTGCTTCCTATAAGTTATTAAAAAATGAGAACCAAGCAGCAAGCAGTAAGAATAGAAAGGGAGGGACCTCTGACCTGAG
Organism: Craseonycteris thonglongyai; assembly: GCA_004027555.1. NCBI lineage: Eukaryota > Metazoa > Chordata > Mammalia > Chiroptera > Craseonycteridae > Craseonycteris > Craseonycteris thonglongyai. Next base: position 12,733 of record PVKE010035961.1, read on the forward strand.
GAATATGTGAACATAAATTCAGAACTCAACTTCCTGAAGCTAAGCTGCCTATTTTCTTGCTCATATATAAGGTAATTTCAAACTTCTCAATTATCAAAACTTCATTCATTCACTCATTTAAACCACATAAATCAAATACCCAAACTATATGAGAAAACAATTTCTGGGATTTAGGCAACTCATGGGAATATTCTACTTCACAAGGATTATCAATCATAATTTCAAATGGTAATACAAAGCACTTTTGTCTCCTGTTTCATCAGGCAATTTTGTAACCATATTTTTTCTGAAAACTGTCACTGCATAAATCTGAATAGCAAAGATCTATCTTCATATTTGTTAAGAAGTTAAAATTCCTTGTTTCTGCAACTAGATTATAAGGTGCCAGGGCTAACAAATGTGTTTTAAACATGTATGAAAATGTACTAGTCTGTTCACTTATCAATTATCTAACTCAAAGATCTAAGATTACTTCAAACTTTTAGGATACCTTCACTATCATTTGGCACAGGTAAAGGAGATGTGGTACATTAGTTTATTCCTGGTGTCTTTTCAGTACCCTGAACTTACACAAATTTCAAATACAGATTTGAATATGGATGATATATCTCCAGTGAGTTTTCAATTATTTGTAGTAACAGAGAAATTAGACATAAACTTTAGCCAAACCTCACTTTTATTATAGTTAAAAAATAATTATTGCTAAAGTTTCAGCAATTCCATAAAATTATAAAGTATACTGATTAGTTATAACTCCAGTTCTTTTCTCAATTACCCTCTTATGGAGGTGCTAAGGAGACATGAAATTACAAAAAAGGAATTGTGAATGAATAGCTGACTCCATTATTATTTATCTCCTAGTAATTTAGAGCTTAATTAATTAGAAGCTCTTTTAAAAAATATGAAACAGTAGGGATGCTTGGATAGCTCAGTGGGTCGAACATTTGCCTTGTAACTGCAAGGTCCAGGGACTGAATCCTGCCCCGGCCTGTGCAAATCCATATGCTAAACTGCGGTGCAACTGGTAACCGCTGGGATTGTGGTGAAGGTTCTCACCTCCCACCCTGTGCAGCCCCACATCCACCTTTGTAGAATGAAACTATGTCACAACTAATGATGTACAACTATGGAGACTGCTCTGGGCCCTCCCCACTACTCTCGCTCTCTCTCCTTCTCTCAAAACAAATCCTAAAAAATAACCAAAAAAACCCACCAAAAACCAGGGGCTTCCTCACTTGTTCACTGACTAATGCTCCAACCACTTTAGAACAGAAGGAAGTAGAATCAAATGGCTCTTAATTCTGTAGTACTCTGTAATAAACTCATTCTTTGCATGTAATCTCTAATATGGAGGATAAATTTTAAGTAAGCATGTAAGTTTTGGTAACTTAATTGAATGTCATATGCAACTGAATACTACATTTAAAAAACAAAGCAACAAAAAAGTTACTTTTTAAAAAAAGGGATTTCAAGTATGCCAGAGTTTATAGAAAAAACTATTTTGAGTACTTTTGGCACTCTTTAGAAAGTAAAGACCACCGTAGATTAGGGACAAAATACAAGTTTCCATCCTAAAACACCATACAGCAGCTTTTCTAAACAGAGGTAAAAAATTCAGACCTGGACAATTGGTGGTAAGAATAGAAACAAGATTGGGTGGAGTGGATTCAATACCCTCTCCTGGAGGCAGAAAAATATAATGGTCTAGTGCAGAGGAGTCCAACCTTTTGGCTTCCCAGGGCCACATTGGAAGAATTGTCTTGGCCTCATATTAAACACACTAACACTAATGACAACTGATAAGCCAAAAAAAAAGGTAGCAAGAAATCTCATGTTTTAAGAAAGTTTACCAATCTGTGTTGGGCCACATTCAAAATTGTCCTGGGCTGCATGCGGCCTGTGGGTTGGACAAGCTTGGTTTAGAGAGGTAGGTTCTGAAGCCAGAGAGCCATGTTAAAATCCAAGCTCCAGTGCCTAAGAGCTGTGTGACTTTAAGCAAGTTATTACACTTCTTTGTTTCCATTCATACATTTGAAAATGGGACTAAGATTAATATTGAGCTCATTAAAGGTTGCTGAAAAATTAAATGAGCTAACATTTCTAAAGCATATAGGATGGTGCTTAGCACATGATAAACATTTTAATTAGCTCTTTTTTTCCCTCCTTTTCCAAGTTGTCACTCCAATTTGACATATCAAAGGGGCTATCATTTGGATGAACTGAAATTGTTTGTGGTAAGTGCCACTACATGACAATAACAGCAAAACATTAGAAATTTCTGACATTCAGTAATTTTGTCATTTTATACTCATTCAGCTACTAATTTATTCATGCCAAAGTGTACAAGAAAGGTTGTTGGCATTGAGGAAATTACAGAACAATGAGCCCATCCCATAAGATCATTTTTCTTGCATCTCAAGACCATCAAGCGTCTTAAGAATTCCAATTACTTGTCTAAATTACCTATTGACTCTTTCCCAATTCCACCCTACTTTATCAGTTCCAACAACTTGTAACAAAATAGATTACAAGCCTCTTACTATTGCTTTATGTATTAGATATACTTCACTATTTCCTAATTGGAAAAATTTCTGTGTACAACTAAGTTATCCCCAGAAACTTATTTCAAGTTTACCTAAAGAAAACAGTAGGGAAAAAGTTAATCCTTTCAACTCCACTGGTTTTGAAAATAACATTTATTTTTGACTAAGGAATAGCTGACTTTTCCTTACAGCTATACAGGGCATTCTTTTCATTAGTGTTCCTGCTATTCTGTTCTGTATGAAATGATCAGTTATATTATATCTTACAGTCATAAAACCATAGTAATACCAAAATATTAGGAACTATTTTCAAAGCATTGGCAATGCATTCCACAAATTTATGCAGGAAACATATTAAGTGATTTTTATAAATCACATGCTTTGTTCAATCATTTTTCCTCTGTTCTCTCTCACCTATTTTATAGTGCTTACCTCACCAACAAGCATTTCATATATAAGTACTCCAAGGCCCCACCAATCTACAGCCCTTGTATAGGATGTTTCTGTTAATACTTCTGGGGCAAGAAATTCAGGAGTGCCACAAAATGTGCTTGTCCTATCTCCATATCCCATTCCTGAAAAAGGTAAAATTTAAATATTTGTTAGTAAAGAAAACATTAGCATAAAAATTAGAAGATATCATTAGGAAGCAAAATTAAAGTTGCACAATAGTGCATGGTGACCAAACTCAATATATACCAGACTTTTAAAGAAAATCTCTCTCTCTCTCTCACACACACACAACTTAAAATATTAAAGACTGGCATAGAAAAGTGTATAACAGCAATTTACTATTTAATTAATGGGTAAAAATAAATAAAATTTCATACTTTATTTTATTTTCTTTGTCAAAACTTTATAAGTGATGCTAAAAAGTTACCACAAAAGGAACCAGTTCTGAGCTTCAGTTTCTATCATCTTTTCAATTCAATCTTTTAAGTAAGATTATTTGCTTCATTATAAAAATAACATTTAGTTTGGAAAATACCAGAGAGCAACCCCAGTATGTGCTCAAAAACTGTTAGCTACTATTATTATAATGTGCTATGTATATTTTTCTGATAATGAAGAAAAACACATTTAATGAGTCTGGTTCCTCAATACATATTTTCTGAGTATCTATTATGTTCTAGGCAAACATGCCAAGTGGTGGGAACATAAAAACGAGTGTAAGACACAATTCTTATCTTTAAGGAGCTTACATGAAACTGGAGAAAAACAGATACATATATTAATAATTTTACAACGATATAGTAAAGAGCAAGATGTTATAGAAACACTGAAAAGAAGAACCCCTAGGGGAAGCCAGAATGGCTCAGTGGGTTGAGCACTCCCTTTGCAGCCCTGGGGGC
>PVKE010035962.1:0-16621 GCA_004027555.1 Craseonycteris thonglongyai
AGGAATACACAAACTTATTTCTCATTGGCAAAAATGTGTTGATTGTAATGGTTCCTATTTTGATTGATAAATATGTGTTTGAGCCTAATTATGATTTCAAATTCACAGTCCAAAACTGCAATTACTTCTGCACCAACCCTAATATATATTTAACTGTGAGTCTCATCAATCTTGAGAAATTTCTCACGTCTTTCCTTGACTTTCACAGTCTTGAGACTTTCAAAAATTGCCCATTTATTATGTGATAGCTTGTCACTCAATTTGGGTAATTTTGGTTTGTTGAATATTTCCTCAAAATTATGTTCAGTTTTTGGGTCTCCCATAATAATTTCACAGAAGTGCTGTTGTATTTTTATTGTTTTATACTACCAGGTATTGAATAACTTTGATTTGTTCCATTATTTATGATGTCAAGTTTGAATAATTAAGGTCATATCTTCCGAGCTTGCACATAGCAAAATTGCTCATTTACACTATATAATTAATAATTAATAAGTATTTTCTGGGGAGTTATTTTGAAACAATGTAAATGTCAGATTCCTCATCAACATCTTATTTTTTCATTTATTCATTTATATCTGTTTGGGTTCAAGATTTTTTATTATTATTCATTTAGTAACAATCTTAGATGTTGCCCGCAGAACCCTCAATGATTTGGCTCTTCTTTACCATGACCGTATCATTCTTTGAGTATTCTCTTTCCTTTTTTTGGCAAAATAAAATGTCCTAAACACATCCTGTACTTCTGTACTAGTTCAGGAATCAGCTATTTCTACAAAAAGTCTGCTTCCTTTTAGAAGGAATTGAGATTTAGTAATCAAGGATCTGATGTTTAGATACCAAGTTTTTCTTACTGTTATTGGGCTGCTACGGCTTTTTTTTTTTAAAGATTCATTTTATTGTTTTTGACAGAGACAGAGACAGAGAGAGACAGAGAGAAGGGAAAGGACCCAGAGCAGTGTCCATAGTTGTACGTCATTAGTTTTCTACATAGTTTTATTCCATGAAGGTGGGTGGGGAGCTGCACAGAATGGGAACTGGGCCAGGGGCATCCCAAATAGGAGGGAGGTATATCCCTGTGAGCTGGGGACCAAACTGGGGCCTCCCACATGGGAAGCTCACCCAGGCAAGAACTGAAATAGGGCCATACCCCAGTTTAGGATATAGGTCCACAAGGGTCAGGGTTCAAGGCAGGGACTTTATCCTCGGACCCTCAGACTGCAAAGTCTGCACTTAACCTGCTGAGCCATCCTGGCTTCTCCTGCTGCTGTTCTTAAGACCTCTTATTTGGGAGAACCAGGCAATATATACATATGCATAGTCACATACACACATGCTTGCATATTTATGTCTAAATTTATCTTTACTCATATTTACATCCATTTTTATTTCCATATGTCTATCCATCTATCTGTGTTAGTTTCCAGGGACTACTTATAACAAAATAGAATAAACAGAAATTTATTTGCTCATAGTTCTGAAAACCAGAAGTCCAAAATCAAGGTGTCAGCAGGTTTGATTTTCTTTGAATCCTCTCTCCTTGGCTAGCAGAGAGCTTTTCCTCCATGTATGCGCACACCTGGCATCTCTTTGTGTATCCAGATTTCCTCTTCTTATAAGGACACCAGTCATATTGCACTGAGACCCACTCATATTACCTTTATTAAGCTTAACTACATGTTAAAGGCCCTATCCTCAAATATAGTTATATTCTCTGGTACTGAGGGGTTATGACTGCAGCATATGAATTTTGAGAGAACATGATTCAGTCTATAAAACTATTACCAATCTAATTATGAGTTTACACTGATACCATGAATTATAAGACAAAATCACAAGCATTATTATGGTTTCCTTTCTTTCCATATTTTGTAAATATTTTGTCCAATAGTAAGAAATCTGATTCCAATTATAATCAAGATATGTACATATTGGAATAATCCTCCCAGTATATAATCAATCTCCCATCTCATGTTGCTAGTAAATTACCCCCTACACCCCTCTTTTCTTCCTGGAAGGATGTCCTCCTTCTTCCACTCAGGTTCCAACACTCCAGGCTGCATGCTATACTGTCCTCCCATCATCCAGCACACACATGTACACACACACACCCGATGAACACACACTCTCACACACACACCCAATACACACACATGATATACACTACCTAATTTGTTACCAAAATGTCTTTTTGATCAAATTATTGCAACATGGAGGAAAATAAAGGGGTAGGAGAGAAGAAAGCAAGGGAGAATAGAAGAGGGGGAAAGAGGAAGGCAAGCACTAAGAGCAGATTAAGATAACTTTTCTCAAATACTTTGTATTTCTTATGTTAACCTGTAAAAGCATATAAAAATTATTGACTAGATAGTTTATAAATTACAGCCTAGATATGGAGATTATCAAGCCAAGAGAAACTGGGTGGAAACAACAGTAAACTTCTCCAGCTCCCAACTTCGAAACAAAGAAAATACATTTATTTATCTTCTCACAGCTAAACTGTGAAATAAAAACAAAACAAATGTGAATAGATATTTTCAAAGTTAATCTACCAAGGTAGATTTTCTGACTGACCTACTTATAAGTAGTTAATGGTATTAGCATAAGAAGGAAGAATAGCCATCAGAATGAGAGCTGCTTATAATGGACTGTAGACTCAAAAATATTAATGATTACAGAAGCATTTGTCTGCAAACACCATCCAAGTACTATCCTCAGAGGTAAGGGTGTTCTGACAAATGCATTCAAGTTCCAGGTCCAGGAGACATGGGAAAGGATGTATCCAGATATCATTAGCGCATTACTTATCAGCCTTTTGGCTAAGATCAAGTGCAAATATTATTAGCTGATACCATAAAAGATAAAATAAAATAATTATCTGTAAGCATCCCAAGAGTCACAAATCTAATTTTTCATAATGGTGTTTTCCTATAGAATTGTCTGCAACAGCAATATATATGATCTCACTTATAGGTGGAATATAAAACTGAAAGTAACAAAGAAACAAAAACTCATGGACACTGTCAGTAGTTTAGTGGTTACCTGAGGGTAAGTGGGAAGATAGGTGGGAGAGTAAGGGGGTGGGGGAGTAGGGGGGGCATCAAATATATGGTGATGGAAAGAGAGCTGACTTTGGTTGGTGAGCAGATAATGTAACGGGTAGACAACGTAAGATAGAATTGTACACCTGGAGCCTATGTAATTTTTACCAAACAATGTCACCCCAATAAATTTAACAATTAAAAAAATAAAATAAGGGGGAAGCTGGAATGGCTCAGTGGGTTGAACACTGGCTTTGCAGCCCCAGGGACCTACGGTCCAGTCCCAGCTCCAGCCCGTGCAGATCCATATGCTGAACTGGGATGTGCCTCCCATGCAGGAGGCTCCCAGTTTGGCTCCCACTCCCCAGTTTGGCCCCTGGCTCAAGGGGGTGTGCCTTCCATGCAGGAGGCCTCCAGCCCAGTTCCTGCCCTGCACGGCCCCCACCCAACTGTGCGGAATGAAACCATGTCGAAAACTGATGACATATGGAGACTGTTCTGGGCCCCCCCTTCTCTCTGTCTCTCTCTGTCTCTGTCAAAAACAATAAAATAAATCTTTAAAAAAATAATAATAAAATAAAATGAACAAACCTCATCATGCAGATCATGGAAACATTCGTCATTACTGGGAGTTTTGGATGCCTATGGCCATACCAGTAAGCTTTTCCAGGCATAATGATACCTGTGAACTATTGCTCTAAATGGAACCAATAGGCTGGTCAGTTGATTGTACCACTTGGCAGTTATATTTTCAATTGTGAATGTTTTAAGTGGTAGTGAATTACATACAAGTCTCCCTCGAAAGCAAACAGAGTAAATCCAGTCCTAAAAGATGATCCCTTTTCCAGGTGCCAGGTCACAGGTTGAGGCTTGAGCAATGAAGATCATAACATTGGCTAGTCCCAACTCCATCAAAATAAATACCATGTCTGTGGATTTGGGCCTTTTGTCTTTCTGCCTGCTGTCCTCCAAACTTCAGTGTTTGCTAATACTTAAAGTATATAGCTCCTCTACCTACTTGTTCAGAATAACAAGAACATAAATTGTTTAGAATATAGTTTTCCCTCAAAGGGAATATTTCACTGACTTTGTTATCTCAGATATTTCTGTTCTCAGAACCTTGCAAGGAAATCAGCTTTTATTTTCTTCTCCTGCACAATATGTAGATCCTTTGTCGAATCTCAAATTCATTTTATCCCTTTTCAGAGGATCTACTTGGCTTAGAGGTCTCCTTTGCAGTCCATTGTTGTAGATAAATTTATAAAGGCTGACAGAATTAGGTATGGGGATAATCAATGAAACAATCAATTATTTTTACTGAAATATTGTATATTAATAACTGGGAAGCCTCCTTCTTAACAAAAGTTGTGGTAAAAAAAATTACAGCATAGGTCATGTGCATCTGAGAGATACATTCATTACTAACATGCTGATATGCAAAAAAAATTAATTAATACTTCAAGTATAATGAAATATGTAATTTTAAAATTTATTTTCAGTTACAATCTAGAAATGATTAAACAAAGAAATATAAAAACATAAAGAATAAAATATTTTCTTACCAAATAACGTGACCTATGCTATAATTGTCTTGATTGTGACCTCAACAGGGTTATTTAGAGGTATAGGGTTAGAATTTGATCAAATAGTGTGAAGACATTTTTAAAGAAAAAAGGAGACAAAACTCCTGCATTAATTATTGTTATCATTATCTTATAATGTTTTTAGCTAAATCTATAATTAATTTGAGTAATCAAGACATTATACTCGAACAATCAGAAATGGTATATTTAGGATCAAACCAAAGCTCAAAATAGACAAGAGAGTTCAAAGGTGAGTAGCAGACGTTCTGAGATCAGAGTGCTTTGGGTTCAAACTCTAGTTTAGGAACTTTCTGCCTGTGAGGCTAAAAACATCATTTGAATTCTAGTTTCAGTTTAAAACCTCAGGTGATAAAGTGAGATCTCTCTAGATTATGGTAAGGAGCAGAGGAAATAATGGATGTACTTGTCTGGGCCATAGAGAGCTCTCTTTGACTATCATTATTAGCTTCATTATCAAAAAAATCTCTGGAACTCTGTCCTCAAAGAATGTGCCTTCTCTTCTCATAAATTCCTGTCACTTAACTGAATGGGAAATATGTTGCCATATTAACAAATGTGTCAATACCAAGTTAGCCCCTCCCAAACTCCTAGCAGTAATACTGCTGCCTCTTGTTTCCCAGAATCTGATCATTCAATAACTATAGTAGGGTCACACACACAAAAAAGTTTCTTGATTTCTGGAACAAGAAAATGAAGTCAAGTGGTAAAGTACTTTGCCAAAGTTATAGGATATATGAACAATATTTTTTGGAGAAGAAAGCATAGTATTATAAGCATAATATCATTGGAGACAAAACTTTCTGTAAATCTAAAAATGTATTTAAAATTAATCCTCATAGCACTTAGAAATGTTTGTTTTTCTATGTTGGGGCTATGCAGTGATTCTATGTAATTTAAAATATATTTTATCCAATAGTAGTAGGCCAGGATCCCCATATCACAACCTTGAGATGCAAATTATTGTTTATAATTTAATTAATTTTTATCTAGCTCTATTAAATGAGCAAAGCAAGACTTGATAGTAAGATGGAGGGTCAAGTAATTAAGAAAAGGGGTTCCAGTTTACAATACGATACAAATAAAGTTGCAAAAGACACTTTCCTCTTTCAAGTCACTGACAGTCATGTCCAAACTTTTGGCTTCCCTGGGTCACACTGGAAGAAGAACTGTCTTGGCCACAGATAAAGTACACTAACACTAATGATAGCTGGTGAGCTAAAAATAAAAATTACAAAAAATTCTCAAAACATTTTAAGAAAGTTCACAAATTTGTGTTGGGTCACATTCAAAGCCATCCTGGGCAGTGTGCAGATTGCAGGCCACGCACAGGTTGGACAAACTTACCCTAACTGGTCTATAAAAATACTTGGTCACACTTACTGTTTTGTTTTTAGAAGTTTTGGTAGGTACAACATCTTTGTACATCTGTCTACTTCACGAAAATGAAGACAAAACATATCACCATTTTAATGTCACAATCTGTATCAACAAATGGCTTTATGGGGCAATAATGATAGTAACTTTTATAATAATAATAATGATGCCTTATATTGAGTTGTAATTTGCATTTTCTAGGCCATTTTTGGAATCTGCATATCACTTAATTTTCACTAAAGTCCTATGAGGTGATATAATCAACTGAATGTTTGTGCCCCCTCAAATCCTGGTCATCAGTGTTATAGTATTAGGAGGTGGGTTCTTTGAGAGGTGATTAGTTCTTGAGGGTGGAGCCTCTATGAATAAGAGTAGTGCCATATTAAAAGAGCTCTCTGAGTCCTCTCTCCATGTGGGGACACAGGAAGAATGTGGCCATCTATAAACCAGAAGGCTGGTTCTGCTAGCACACTGCTCTTGGCTTCTGAGCCCCAGCATTCTGGAAATAAGATTTCCATTGTTTATAAATCACCCAGTCTATAGTATTTTTGTTATAACAACCTGAACACATTAAAATAGATGAAGATTGCAAATGACTAACTAGTGGCTCCAAGAAGATTCTCCCAAGATTATATTGCCAATTGGTATAGGATTCTAAGCTTTTTCCTAAATTGTCTTATTTCTAGTATAGAGTGCTTGTTTCTTCTCCAGACACCTGTTTTTTGTGTGTGTGTGTGTGTGTTTTTGCGGGATATCTTTCATAATTCTTTAATTATAAATCTTTAATGATTCTTAATTCTTTAATAAATTCTAATTAGTACATTTACTAATTTAATAAAGTAGATTTATAATAATTTATTTAATAATTCTCACCATAACTAAGGACCCTAGGAGCCCCAACATTGGAGAAGGTTTTATCTCCAGTGATATTAATAATGTATTTTCTTCTCTAAATAATGGTGTTCATATACTCCATAACTTTGGACAAAGTTCTTTACCACTTGGCAACCTTGATGCCATCTTCTGATTCATCAGCTAAACAGGCTAGAGCCTGTTGAACCCTCTACCAATTACATAATCTCAGGCTTTCCAGATTACAATGTTTATGCTCCAAAGACATGGCAAACTATTCCATCATGATTTAATGGCATGGAATTAAGCACTAATCTGTTATTTCTGGATCCAAGCAAGAGGTAAACCAGGTCCTCAACTGGACTGGTAAAGTTTTAACCACTTAGAAGATAGCAAATTTAAAAACTCACCATAACCTACAACTTACAAGTCAAAGACATCTTCTATTCTCCATGTCCCCAAATAACTATATGTTTTTTAAAAAGTATAAAAACAGAAAGAAAAATATGTGGTTTGCAGAGTAATTTTGAACCCTCACTGTACATGAGTAAAAAAAAATTATTTCTTATGAGAGGGAGAGCTTTAGTCTCAGTCAGCCTTGTGTGATGAAAAACAATTTCACTCCTGATTTTCTTTCTTTCCCCTGGCTAGTTCCTGTGAACTGTCTTCCAACTTCAATTTCTCATACTTTTGATACTTTTACCAATGGCTATTTTCTATCCTTGAGTAGCCAATAAGTCATTTTGTTTGTCTTCTTGAATCCATCAACTCCTCAGTGGATAGAGGCTTCATGAAAATAGTGTTACAAAGTATTTCTGAATGATCTGTCTGCTTTGAGAGAAACACAGAAAAGCTGATCAATTATTCGACTGTGATTGATTGCTTAGCAAAATAAGCTCACAGAAGACCTGGGGACAGAACTGACTGAGTGGCTAAAGTAAGTTGAGCCTGGGATCAAATTTACAAAGCCAGCATAATACCACTTGTGGAACATCTCAGATTAGGGAATTTTCAAGATGATTTAAGTTCCAACTGTAGCTGGTAATACAAGAGCACTATAGCTTCTGTGAATGTCAATTTAAAAAAAAAACAGATTAAAAAATATTTGCAAATTTAATTATTGTAAATGACATTTGGACTAAGTGCAGAATGGTAACACTCGTTATTTAAAAGATAATATATGACCTTCAAGTGGGAGGGTGTCCTGTCCCACCAGATGACTTGACCTGCTGACAGAGACTCCTGGCCACCTGTAATCCTGAGTCGGAATAAATGGGTTGAAAAATAATTAGCTTTCTTGTTTTTATTAATCCTTTAAAATATATGTATAGCTTACCTTTATTTCAATTAAAAAAAATTTTAATATTAGAAGAGAATTGGGTCTTAAGAAGTTTGGTGATGTTTGTGTGACCAGAAATAGTGGTAGGAACTTAACTCTTATTTATAGCAATTAGTCCACAGTAAAATTGATTTTGTTTTATGTCATTTCGCTAAAAATCACAGTTTCCAAGGGTCTATTACAATGTTAAGTGAGGATTTATTTTATTAATCTTATAATATACATAACTTTACTCCAGTTATGTATAGACATTCAAGTCTTTTTATTAATACATGGAGACCTAGATCTACACAAATCCCCAGACCTACATAGAACCTTTTTCTGGAATCTGTCATCTCCCATGTTCAGGCTCTCACAGGGCTCTCTCTATTCCCATTAGTGTGACTAAATGTAAAACAATTCCAGTCTTCCACCATTTCTAACAGCATTTGCAGTTTTTCTCTAACTTCGGTTTTGGTATCCAGTTTTAGTTGGGGAACTCAGAAATTTTATTATTTGGATGTTTAATACATAGTATCAAAGTAATCATTATTACTACATATTCATGAAAATTAATCCATTTTTGTTTCTATCTTTCTGCAGTATCATGTCATTGGCATACTAAAGAATGTGTCTTTGAAAAGATGTCATTGATTTTCAATTACCTACAAGCACATATAGTTTGCACTTTATAGATAACTGATTTCAAATTACTGATACTTTCAGTTGACTCTTCTCTATATACCACCATAATATCTTTAATTGAAAAAATACTTTAAAAAGTTTCTTTTAAAGATCCATTTCATTATTTTGACAGAGACAGAGAGAGATAGAGAGAAGGACTAGGGCCCAGAGCAGTCTCCATAGTTGTACTTCATCAGTTTTAAACTTGGTTTCATTACACATAGGTGGGCATGGATCCTCATAGGGCAGAAACCAGGCTAGGGGCTTCCAGCATGGAAGGCACGCCCCCATGAGCTGGGGGCCAAACCAGGGGCCTCCCAAATGGGAAGCTCACCCTGGTGAGTACTGAACTGGGGGCCTCCCACATGGGAAGCACACCCCAGCTCAGCATATGGGTCCATATGGGCCAGGGCCGAGACTCGATCCTTGGACCCTGGGGCTGCAAAGGCAAGTGCTTAACCTGATGAGCTATCCTGGCTTCCCTCCAAAAATACTTTTATTTAAGTTCTATAGTAAGCTCACAGTCAAATATTTTATGTGCGGGCTATTATTAACTCAATTTTAACAACCATTCCTTGTTAATTATTTTTACAAATGTAATTCAACTAACAGATAGTATCTCTTATCCTTCCATTAAATATTCCACTAAATAAAGGCATTTCAAAATTTGAAGCCTTCTCAAATTCATAGCATTATAGTATATAATATAAATTAACCCTCCTCCCCCAAAAAGCATAAAATTTTGTTCACCTTAAATCAAGATATTCTAAAAAATAAAAGCAATATTCTGAAATTCAATTCTACCCAATTTTTTGCTGTCTTGTTTACTTTGATCATACATTTCAATGTCATTCTTTTTTGTGAACCCCAAATGATTTTTTTTGTTTGTTTGTTTTTTGCAAGAAAAAGCTTAGAAGACATGCTTACCAAAAAGAAAAAAAAAGTTCTATATGATTGTGGGATACTTAGGTTAACTGAAAAATATTTCTTTAAAAGCTTAACATTTCTATAAATGATTAATGGTGAACACTACATAGAGAAATCAGGACCATCAAGCTAAAATATATAGTTCATAAAATTCATTAGCTTTGTGTCTAAAGTTACTTTTATTAAACATATTTGTAAATTTTGACAACTATATCTTCTCTTTTAATTAGAAAATTATTGAATATTATTTAGACTCAATTGTAAGCTGTGTGTGTGCAACAGTCTACTTCTGCTTCATAGGTTCCATAAGTTAATAAGAGTATTAATTTACCATGATACAGGACTCCTTCAAACATTTTATATGTATTGCCTTTGTAAAAATGAACAAGTAGTTTCTCTTCATTATTCAATGTTGAAATTTTATAAACTAAATTTCTTACAACTTTTAAATTTCTGTGAGATGACGTACCTTCATTAGAAGGAATTTCCAAACCTTTAGCTTGAATGCATGAATTGGATGAAATTCCATCATTGGCATTTTCTGACTTTCTCTTTAAAACATCTGATAGCACTGATAAAAAACTGGAATAATTTACCTACTTACAAATTGACTCTGTAAGCAAAGTCAAAACATTTACTACTCCTATGGTTTCACTTTTTTTTTACATACATAATATTTTCAGAATAAATTGAGTGAAATTATTTTAAAAGTAGAATTGTTTGACATAAAGAGTCATACTACAGAGCTAATCATGCTAACTTGTTAGTTTCTGCACAATCTCTTAAAATAACTGGTTCCTTTGAAGTCGATGCAAATGTTTCTTTAGTAGATTTGAGTCTTCTGGGTTTTGTACTGTCAGTAATATCACTACAGTTCTCACAGGAGATACAGATAACATTTTGTACAAATTATATGTTTATTGTCAACTTTCTTTGCAATTGAAAAATCTTTAAACATGAACTTTTGAGCTATTGGTGCTACAGAGATTTATTTTAAAAATAAGCACTGCCAAACAATAAAGTTAATAAAGTTATAAATTTATGTGATACAATAAAGGACCAAACCATTGTACCAAGAGAATTCACACTACATTCTATATATTCAATAGCTGAATGCTCAGCTGGTATTACCCTCCTCTATTTCACATACTGCTAACCAATAATTTCCTGTGCTTCACTCCAACTCCTCTCTCACTTATGGCCTAGCATCTTCCTGCACCATGAACACTTAGGCACACTTCAAAGAACTGGCTCATACACCATGTGTCCTATGGGAGCACTTCCACCCAATACTTGTCCCATATGTACCTAGAGCCAGAAGATTTAGCTGTCCCCAGTCACTCATGTCCAGAAAGACTGTTATATAAAAAAGCACGCTGCATTCTTCCTTTCAAGGAGGAAGGTAACTATGCTGCATTTGAAAAGAATTGTGAAAGCAGAGATGGATAATATCTGATCATCACCTATATTTAAACATATGTTAAAATGAAAATTCAGCTCATTGCACATGCATCTCACTTCTAGATAAGACTATGTTACAAGTTGAAAGTCAAGGTGGAAACTATTTAAATGTCACGATTAAAGTGATATTTTATTTAAAGTTAAAAAACCAGGAACAAGTGATAAACCAAATGAGCTGCCTGGCAGAAGGTAAAGCAGGGTTGCCATAGGTTGTCTGGGAGGTGTGGTCTCTCAAAGCAAAAAGGGGACTTTTAAGTAAAAAATGTGTTGATGAAAGTGAGAGATAGTCTTTCTATGCATATTTTAGAATTGGTAATACTTTCTTTTACACCGCCTAGAAAAAGCCTATCTTCTTTTTAAACAAAGCAGCAATTGTGTGACTCAGAAATGTTAAAAAAATAAAAATGTATTTTTACTCAATATTTGGTTAGAAGGACACAGGCAATCAGAAAAACCATGGGGAAAAAAATCCTTAATAGAATACTTATCTCCAGGATAGCAGAGAAAGATGATGTCTTTTAGGCAGTGACCCTGCTAAGTCCATGAAGCGTCTATTTGAAAGTCATGATCCTGACAGTAGACAATGTCAAGTACCCAGAAATGTGTACAGATTAGATACCCTCTTCAGTATTCCTGAGTATTCAATGTAGCTTCTGCTAGGATACTAACCATGAAGCAAGATCTCATTTGCAAACCTCATCCTATTGAATCACTCTGATCGTTAGAATTTTTAAAAATTCCTGTTGTAATCAACCTGATCAAAACTTCCACCCCAAGTTCATCACCTCAACCTAACAGGATATGTAAACTTCTCAGTGTGGCAGACCTCCATGTATTTAGTCAGCTTCCCTCAAGCATTCTTCTCTCAAACTTAAACTTGCATTTATATATGCTGCCTGAATACCCACTCACATTAAATGAGTTGTTGAAGACCTGTTTTGTCCATTGTTCTAAATCAGCTGTTCTTAAGAGTGGCAATTTTGCTACCCCTTCAGGTTAACAACACATGGAGACATTTTTGTTGTCACAACTGGGAAGGAAAAGGGTACTACCAGCATCTAGGAGGCAGAGACTAGTGATACCGCTAACCACCCTACAATATATGGGATAGATCTCCCTATATATTCCTATATATATGGAATATATATATGGAATATATATAGGAATATATATATGGAATATATAGCAATAAGTTATCCCGTCAATAACGTCCATGGTATCTGGGTTGAGAAACTATTACAAGTATATGTAAAATTGCTTCCAGAAGAATCATAAAACCTGTCATTTACACAAATGGGAGGAAGAGAGTGAGGGAAGAAGAGAAAGAAACAGTGAATGTAGCTCATCAAGATCATGTAGAATATGTTTTAAAATTCCTTGATCTGGACACTGTAGATAGTAAAGTAGGGTATACCACAATGGCTTTCCTAAAAGGAGCACAGAGAGAAATAGAGACTCTCCCCAAACCCACTAGGCAGTCAGACAAAAGTTGAGGTTCCTTTTCACCTAAAAGCAACATCTCCATTTTATATCCAGGCACTCTAAAATATTACCAAAATTGCTTTTGTAACCTTCGTATTTTTCAAATATAACTTAAAGATAGTACAAACAAATAAATTTATCAGGATAATCAACCATCAAAATTAAGAAAGAGAAGAATGCTAACATCTCAAAGCCCCTATATTGCCCTCTCCCACCCATTATGAGGCACTCACATACCCAACATAGCTTCCATCCTTATTCTTGTAATAAATATTTCTTTTTTTTTTTCATTATGGTCTTACCATTTATGTATTAATTTCTAAACAATTAAGTTTACTAGTGACTCTTTGGGTTCTTTCCATAAATGGAGTTACACTGCATATATTATTTTGCATATTTCTTCATTACTCATGATTTTCTCTTCATGTGTATTTAATCTGAAGCTTATAATATTTTACCATGTATAAGACAAGATGCCTCCATGTAAACTCTTCATACGACCCCAACTTTTCTAACGCAACATTAAAAAATCAATACACAGGTTACTACTGTATACAAGATCACCACCACTTATTGATCTAACAATTTTAGAAAAAATATTGTCTTATACACTGAAAAATACGGTAATTCATTATTTTAGTTCTTGACTTCATTCACTGTAGCCCTCATTTCTAAATTCTACTTTGCCATTTTGCACAGTTTCCTATTTATGGAATATGTTTTCAATATATCTCTTACTTCATTAAAAATAGCAATTATGGCTGTTTTATAATCAATGTCTGATAATTCCCATATATGAAGTTCTTTGTAATTCTATTTCCTATTGCCAGTTGTTTCTGTTGATTCTCATGCATGGTACTTCATTTTCTATGTGTTTCATTATTATTTACATTCTTGGTTCTCTTTGTACAATGTTCCTTATGCTAAAAAAACAAAACAAACAAAAAAAACATCTTTAGCAATACTTTGAGGCTCAGGATAAAGTCACATTACTTTCCGGAGTGTTTCTCTGTTTTGAGGCACCTAGGAGTTCCTGACAGTCTGCTGAAATTTTAAAATAAACCACATTTTGAGCTTCTAACTGACTTAAGTATAAATTTAAAACCAGTGAGAAAGTTAATTACTTTCAATTTATTCTCAAGGATTAATCACTTAAGATACCAGTTTTATCTTAGGAGGATTTCCTGTTAAAAACTCTAATTTTGAATGTGTCCTGGAGTTGGATGTCTCACTCTTTTAGGCAGTTAGAAAAAAGTTCAAATTTGGTTCTATGGGTAATTCTTTCATGGCAAGAGCGTCTTCTATGCCTACTAAATTTTCCTGGGAACACTTCTTCAATGGTTTGAAATTTCTTACTAACTTTAGATTTGTTATGCTTCTTAGAAGTTTTCAATCAAGCCTTTTAAATTATTAGCAATAATTATTAAATGATAGTTATCAAATTATTATTTGATTCAAATAACCTCATACAGCTTTAATTTAAGTGAAATTCCAATGCTATAATTTTCTGTTTGTCATGATATAAAAATGGATTGGGAAACACTACTATGTATAATTAATTGGTTCATTCTAATTACATAAGTAAACATCTTTTAGATAAAAGACCTGTCACTGTGAACATGGAAGAAACAGAATAGATCAGAGGAGAAATGTAATTCCCAGTGAAAACATTAAGAAACCAATAACTACAGAAATTTGTACAAAATGTTAGGGGCCATAGTAACGGTTCAAACAAAATTCTCTAGAGCTTTATTAAGGAACATCTAATCAGGGTGACCTGAGAAGATGTCTTGAAATAAGATATATAGGACTTTAACTAATACTATGTGAAAAAGAACATTAATTTTGAAAATTGTTCTACAGTTTAAGACCAGCTCTAACATTATTACTTAAATAAATGTGAATGTTACCGAGGTTCTATGAATACTGCTACAGTCTAGAAATGATACTATATATCCAATAGACAGGTTAAGGCAAATAAATAAAACACCATGGCTTAGTTTCTAAGGCAATGGCTAGGCTCTTAATAGATATTTGATATATTGTAGTTATTGAATTATTTCAGTGTGTAGTTGTATGAGTGGATTTCTATATCCCAAGGAATTATTCTGGAGATTTAAAATTAAGTCTTCATTAAAAAATAAATTATTAACAAATTAACGTTATTCAGCTCCTACCATGTATCTGTTATGATGGCAGATGCTTTCAGATTAATTACCTTTTGAATATTTCCTTTCATTATTTTTTCTGTCATAAATATATATATCCTTCTTTTAAAGTAGGCAACAACTATATTTTGTTTTTGTTTTAATTATTCTGAAATTGCCATTAGATGACTGATTGGTTGTTTGGGGAGGAGAAACATATGAGATATATTTTATTACTTCATAAGGTGTGTTCAACAGGTCATTTCAAAAATGCCTCTTATTTTAGCACCCAAGGAAAAAGGCCTTGTTTGTTAGATATGTACAGGGAAAGATTCAAGTGTAATTGTGGAGGCCACTTACCATCACTTCACTATGTATGTCCTACATTTTAACCTACTAGCAACTTGAGGAAAACATGACCTCCATTCTCAGTACTTCTTCTTAAAGAAAGGTATTCAATAGGAAAGGGTTGAAAATTGCATTGTTAATGATGATAGGTAGACATTTAATCAGAACAAAAATAAGATTATTTTAAAAGTTGGCTATAATTTAAATGAATAAACCCAAGGAAGGTAGAAATCCTCTTAGGGATGTAGAATTCTTATGGAAAAAAATGGTATTTTGTTTGGAAAACACCTTATAGGGCCTTATGGATTATATAAGACCAGTGTCCTTTGGTATATAAATAAATAAAATTTAACAAGTAAATGCACAACATCATCAACAGGATAGGATAAACTTTTTATAATGTGTGTGTGTATGTGTGTGATTAAAACCCAATAAAAAAAGATAAAAAATACATTTTTTTAAAACCAATAAGAATATGCAAAGATGCTCATCATCAATAGTTATTAAAAAAACACAAATCACAACTACAGCCAAAAAGAGTGTCATTAATAAATATTGAAAAGAATTTGGAGGAACTGAAACCCTAATACACTGCTGGTCAGAAAGTACGTTGGTGCAGCCACTTTGGAAAATAGCCAGGCAGTATCTCGAACTGAGAAACATAAAGTTACCATATGACATAGCAACTCAACACCTAGGTATATACCCAAGAGAAATGAAAGAATATGTCCGCACAACTGGTACACAAATGTTTATAGTATAATTATTCATAATAGCTAAAAAAAAAAAATAACTCATCTGAGTGGTAGGCACATAATGCAATATATAAATGATATGCAGCGATCCCTCGTTTTTCGCGGTTAATGGGGACCAGAACCTTCCGCGAAAGCTGAAAAACCCCGAAGTAGGATTTGCCCCTAGGAATTTTCGTGTATGCGGGTACAAGAATGTTTTAAATATGTAAACAGTATTCATACTTTACTCATTTAAGACAAAAATGACAACAGTATACGTATTTACTTAAACGTGTCAGTGCTAATTAATAAGGTTAATTACAAAACCTTATACAGTAATAAATATTAATCAACATTGCTTTCTGAGGAGGCACCCAAAGTGGCCCCTCATGAGTGCAGGAAGGAGTGGGTGGCTTCGGTTTTTATTGGGGTTGGGGAGTGGGGCTGGGTTAGGGCTCTTGCACACGAGCAGAGGTTTGCATGGGTTGGTCTTTCCTCCCAGCACAAAGGAAGGGGTTCCCGCGCTTTCTTAGCAGCTTGCACAGATGTGGGGCAAAAGGGGTGCGGTGAGACTAGAAAGGTGTCAGTGGTTCAACATCGGAAGTTTTTCCAAAGCACTGCCTTAAAGGTATGCATAGCAACAAGACCC
>PVKE010035963.1:0-16620 GCA_004027555.1 Craseonycteris thonglongyai
GACCGAGGATTGAATCCCGGCTCCGGCCCAGGCAGGACCCACATGCTGAACTGGGGAGTTCCCACAGTTCGGTTCTCTAGCTGTCTCTGTCTCTGTCTCTCTCTCTATCTGTCAAAAGTAAAATAAAAATAAATATGCACTGAAGATAAAATAATTACTCTCTATAAATATAAAAAGATATAAAAAAAAAACAAAAACAAAAACAAAAAGTCATCTTATACGCTGGAAAATACGGTATTCTGATTAGAAATCTTGGAGACCATAAGAAAGTGGCACATTTTTAAATTTAGAAAGAAAGAAACTGTCTACCCAGTATTCTATTCTATGTCCCATGAAAATATACTTCAGCAATGAAGTGAGATAAAATCATTCCCAGATTAAAGATAGCTAGAACTTATCATCAGTAGATATCCTAAAAAAACCATCTAAAGGAAGCTCTTTAATCTCCAATCCTTTACCAGATATTATTTGTAAAAATTTAAAAAATTAAGAAAAAGTATTAAAGCACATATAATGCTTACCAATTCTCCCAAATGCATACATTATTTAATGATTAGCACTTTAATAATAAGATAAATATCATATTTTGAGACCAAGTAAGTATAAGATTATATTCTTAATGTGATATCTTCAGATAGAGCAAAGCTTGACTTTATAAATTTATACTCAAAAGAGAAATACTATCTTAAAAATAGGCAAAAATTATGAATAGAAATTTGTAGATAAATAAATCCAAATATTAAGTATATGAAAAAATTTTCAATTTCCCAAGCAGTGAGGAAAATATAAATGGATCAACAATTAATAATTTTATACTTATCAGATTAAAATATATAAAAGCAATGAACTCTAGCACCAATGATGATAATATGTAAAATATTACTGGTGGATATATGATAGGCTAATATTAAATATACTTTATATATTAATGGTGAATATGTTTTTGGAAAGTCATATTTAAATAGTAATTAAAATTTCCATATTCTTTGCTTTTAAAGTCCACTCCTATGAATTCATTTCATTGACATAAAAGTACCCACACATAAAGATACACATTGAAGCATTGTTTGAAGAGATAAATACAGGGTCTGGTAGCATTATCAGCTCATAAAAAAGGGGTGTTACTTCCACTGGACTATATATTAAATTTTAGAAGCAAAAGGAAAGTCATCAAGAAGTCGAGGGTTAAATAAGCCATAATATACCAATGTCCAAGCACAAAACACTATATTAACATTAAAAACTATGATGTTAGACACATAAAAACTGACTTAGATTTTTGTGACATATTAAAAATGATAAATTAAGATTCAGAAAAGTGTATATAATACAGACTTATTTTTCTTAAATTGTTATGCACCTATATATATCTGTACACACACAAGCACACATGCACACACATATACATACATAGATGTATATGGAAGTTCTTTATATAATTATGACCATGAAGTTCATTATGCAAGGATGCACATCAAAGAGTTAATAACATTCATTAACCATGGCAGTGGGTGACAGTCATGAGTCAACAATAGAAAGCAGTGTATGTAAAAAAATGACTCCATATATTTTGATATATGCTGAAGTAAAAAAAGAAACCAATAGCTATAAATTCAATAATAAAGGCCCTAAAATGATAAAGAAAAATATTATAAGCAGAAATTAAGAGGAAAAATTGTGTACAACAGATTATGAAAATTCCAAACCTGTTCTCATACTGAATATCTTAAGCAGATTATATGGTATCTTTAATCACACTGGTTCAAGATTATTAACAGATCTGTAGAGATGAACATTTTAAAATTAATTTCAGAATATGTTTTATATTGTACATGTTAGTCTGTGAAATTTTCAATTAAAATAATAAAAATAAAATCACAAAGCAGCTTCCTTTTTTTACATACTTGGCCAACTTATGCCTTTGAGCACAATCCATTTGTGAGTGGTGGAGAGGCAGTGCAGCAAAATAACATGAAAGCATTTCCTTTACTTCTGAAATTGTCAGACTTCCTAACATGCCAGATTTACACAGTTTAAATTTCTTCACATGGTTTACTCTCTGGATGGGACAAGTCAACTTTTGAATAAAAATGGTCTGTGTGGAATAAACCATGTTAAAAACTGATGATGTACAACTATAGAGACTGCTCTGGGCCCTCCCCCTTCCTTCTGTCTCTTAATGTCTCTCTCTGTCTCTGTCTCTCACTGTCTCTGTCAAAAACAATAAAATAAATTATAAAAAAGCGGGCAAGTCAGGACTGCTCAACGGGTTAAGCACTCACTTTGCATCCCTGGGGACTGAGGATTGAATCCCAGCCCTGGCCCATGTAGACCCAAATGCTAAAGTGGGGTGAGCTTTCCATGAAGGAGGCCCATGAACTGGGCTGTGTTTCCAATGTGGGATGCCTCCAGTTTTATTTTTGCCCCCTGGTTTAGCCCCTGGCTTGAGGGGGCATGTTTTCCATGCAGTAGGCCCCCAGACAAGGTCCTGCCCTGCACGGCCGCCAAACACCTGTATGGAATGAAACCATGTCTAAAAAAATTGATGATATACAATGGAGACTGCTCTGGTCCCTCCTCCTTCTCTCTGTCTCTTTCTGTCTCTGTCAAAAATAATAATATAAACCCTAAAAAAAAAAAAATTGTATGGCAAAACCCGTGTAACCAAATGTGAATCTCTATTAAAGCTAATTAGTCTAGTAAATGTGTTGAGAGTTGGGACTCCAGGCAGTTCTTAGCTGATATAATTATAGTATCATGTAAGTTTCCCGCCAAAGTATGTTGATCTGAAATTGAATTAAGTCTGAGTTAGACATGTTCTCTGCTGATTTCAAAACAGTAGGAAGAGAGGGAGGGTGGGAAAGAGAAGGAAAGGAATAGGAGAGAGGAAGTATTTCTCACTGCTTAAAATGAAAATGCTTGTTCTTAATAACACAAAGTAAAGGCAACTGATACTATTAAAGACAAAATTGGAAAGTTTTCCACTATTATTTTTTCCCTTCAAAATGAGTAACAATTAAACCAGTTTGGTGATAAGTGAAAATATTTATCTAGTATGGCATTGACTTTGAGCAAAAATAAATTTTATAAGGATGTAAGATGATATCTTAAACTCTGAATTCTTCCTCTATTAAAATGAAAATTCCTATACCCTGGGACATAAAAGTACTTATGTGTCAATTTATATTTGCTCTGTCTAAGACTATTTGAGTAAACATAATATAAATTAAATGGGGTGCAATACATTTAAATAATTATTTCAGTGAAAAGACAGTTGTGGTTCTGAAGCTATAGTATGAAGAATCACATAGACTAACAGTATTACAGTGAATACTGATGAACAATGTTTATTGAAAAATATAAATATAGTTTGTGTGTTTTAAATTTTTGACAACTTGCATCCCAAATTTGACTGGACAAGCTACAGAATGAAAACATTACTTGAAAATGAGAGTGGAAAATTCTACCTGAGATTTTATGTACACACAGTCTTTTGGATTTATAAACTTAATTACAATGAGATCTGTTTAGAAGATAATCCATCAAGCAAATAAAACTTACTGTTTTCAGTGTTTTTTAGCTGAATCCTCCTCAGAGACAAAAACTAGATTGATCTACTAGGAGTGCTTTCCCTATGGAGCTGGAGCTGGCAGTGAAAACAGAATTTACCCAGAACTGTTCTAATTTATATAAAGAGCTGAGAAGCTCATGAACAAAGCAGGGTGAGAAGATTACAACCCAAAAAAACAAAAGACCAAAATAGCCATAGCCACAGGATAGACATAAAAACTAAAAAAAAGAAAAAAAAAAAAAGAAAATTCAAAGACAAGACAACATTAGATTGGCAAGCTAAATAAAAATGTGATGTGAGAAAGAATGAGAGGGCTATTGTCCACAACCTTTGTCTTGTGGATGATCCACTTAAAGGGCTGTTTGGAAAGTATCGCACCATCTAACTGTTCTTGTTATATTGACAATGGCTGCATTTTTTTCTAAACATCTCTCATATTTTTGAAAAGTAACTTAACATGTTAAGTGCCCAGGCTATTTTGTCTTGCCTACTGCTTGGCCTGTTATACCAGATTTCACCAAAATACTGGAGCCCGGAGATCCGTTTAGGTTGGGATAAGGCTGAATGTTTATATATAGAATATATTTACTGTGTGAATATTTATTATTTACCACAATTTGTACAATGTATTATTTTAGAAATGCTTTATATTCAGTCAGTTGTCTGCAATTCTTGTTCCAGTGCACAAAAAGATTTTTCTTTACCCGTGAACGTGGAAATGTCCCCTAAATGGGGAGAAATTATAGCGAATGAAAACAAAAAAGGAATAATTATTTTAAAATGGAAAGACAAGCGGGACATCTTACTTATTTAACATTTATTAATAGAATGTAATTTTTTTAATTTTATATCGTCAGTTAACATACAATACCATGGCCTGCATGAGAAGTATACTGTTGGTCACTAGTGACTGATGTGGTCCAAACAGAAAGTTCAGTGTCAGTCACCAGTGACTGACATGGCACTTAATGTATTAATGTTTTGTTAAAATATTTCTCAGGGTGCTGGGATGGCTCAGTGTGTTGAGTGCTTGCCTTGTAGCCCTGGGGTCCAAGGATTGAATCCCAGCCCTGGCCCATGCAGGCCCAGATGCTGATCTGTGGTGTGCTTCCTATGTGGGAGGTCCCCAGTTTGGTTCCTGCTAGGATAAGCTTCCTATGTGGGAAGCTCCCCGACCCAATTCCTAACCTACTAAGTCTGGCATCCACCTGTGTGGAATGAAACCAAGTAAAAAATTGATGACGTACAACTATGCAGACTATTCTGGGCCCTCCCACCACTCTCTCTCTGTCTCTGTCTTTCCCCCTCTCTCTCTCTGTCAAAAAATAATAAAATAACTCTTAAAAAAATATTTTCCATCTTAATTTTAATCAAAGGTAGTATCCAATAAATTCTTTTTTAAAAGGTGAAATTTCAAGTCTTGTCAAGAGAGAAAAATTATTTATCTCTGTTTTGTTCATGAAGGATTGAATGCCAAGTGAGCAAAACATTATGGATGAGAGAAGCTGACACTTATGTGATAAGTTTGTGACATTTTAAGTACTGTATAAAATAAGATTTCAAATTCTATTTATTAATTAAATAAATATTTGTTGAATATTTATTATGTGGATCATATACTATCTGCCATTATTTAAGACAAATGAAATAGCAGTAATAATACATGATCTCTAAACCTCAAAGTGCATTATAACATACTACAACAAAATTCCAATGTCAACAATATATTATTACAATGTTTTTTATAAGCAATGGCAGAATATTTTTTTAAGCAAGCTCAAAAAATTTATATATGATAATTAGATCTAAGTCAATCTTCATATTTCATGTCTTCTAATTTCTAGTGACAAAATGGATTTTGGTAAAATGCTCTAAGCAATTAAAATCATGCTTTTTTTTTTTTTATAACTTTGCAGTTATAAATAAGAATGTTTCTTTTTTGCTAGAGTTGATAATACCAAAAACAAATACTCTTTAAAAATAGAATTAGTCTATTTTATACTACCAAATTTTTACAAGAAGTCAGATTGGCTTTTTAAAAATATTACAGTGGACACAAAACTCAGTAGGTATCAGGATAGATTTAAAATGTTCTAGAAGAATTTAAATGTACAAAATTATGTTTTGTTTATGGGAATAACATTAAAGTAAAGTAATAACTCAAACTGAGAAAATAGATATAAACATGACAAAGCTGTTTAAAGAAAAAAGCTTTTGGAAAAAGTTTTTACACATTGACTTTTCATAATGAAAATAAAGTAGATATCACAAAGCACTATAAAGAAACAACTGGATACTACAAAAGATTTAGATGTATACTGCTTTCAAGAATTGGTATAGGTGGAATACTTCTATCACACAATCACCTTAGTATGAAACTGGAGCTATAATAGAAATTTCCAAAGCATTATCAGGAAAATATTTGTTCTGTATAAAATTCAATATACAACCAACATTCTCTATTTTATGTATAAATGTCACTACCTAATAGGTAATAATAGACCTTTTATTTTCTTGTCATGTTTATGGCCTGTGATTCCTCCTTAGGACCTTCTGACCAATTTAATTGGTACTCATTAGCTTACTATTAGGACTGTGGTCTGAGGACTTAAGGAAAAACCATTTCATGTAAAGACTAAAATAACAATCGACAAGTTAAAATAGTAAGATAAAGCTCCAATGTTATGTCACATTTATCATGTATTTGAATTTATACCACACTAAAGTTTAACCTGAAATTATACATCTAAGACCTACCATATTAATTATACACAAAGAAAATACCCGAGAGACATCATCAAGATGGCGGCATGAGAGGAGCGTTTGAAATCTCTCCTGGAAAGACAACAATTTATACAACTAAATTCCAACCAGAGAATCCCTAAAGAGCACACAGCCTCGGCTGAGAGACCCGAGAAAATACCTAAAGCTGGAGAAATGGAGGTGAGTGAGAGAGAAGGAAAGGGAGTTGTGTGGAGACCTGCCCCAGAGCGCAACCCAGAGACCTACCCAGTGACAACCCAGAGGCTGAGCCAAGTCCAGCGAAGGAGAGACTGACGGAGGTGGCAGTGGGGACGCGGGTCCAGGAGCAGAACGACTCTGGGCGGGTGGGAGGCCTGGAGCGGACAGAGGCGGAGGCGCCAATGCCAGAGTGCGGGGTGGATGGAAAAAGCGGGCATGGCTGACGGTGGCGAGAGGCCCTGGTGGGAAGGTGGGGGGAGCAGCTGTGGCGGGGTGAGGATGGCCAGAGCACTGGGTGGCCGGAGCACTGGGAGGGTGGCTGGAGCGCGGGGAGAGTGGCCAGAGTGCAGGGCTAGAGGCCAGAGCACTGGGAGGGTGGTTGGAGCGCAGGGAGAGTGGCCTGGGCACAGGGCTGGAGACCAGAGTGTGGGGCAGGAGGCCGGAGTGCAGGGAGGGTGGCCTGAGTGAGGGGCAGGAGGCCAGAGCGAGGCACCAGCAGCAGCCAGAGATTGGTGCAGGTGGCCAGAGTTAAGATCCAGCTGCCAGCACTGGAGTTGGGCGGCTGGAGCTGGGGCCTGCAGAGCATGAGTCCAGCAACTGGAGCTGGAGGCGGGTGTTCCAGCAGCTGGAGCACCGACACCAGGAGTGTGCTGGTGGCTGAGGAGCAGAGTGACCCTCAGTGAGGTGAGGCCCCAATTGGAGCACTGCATGGCCTTGGATAAGGAGCCTGGCTGCTTCCCGTTGCTGTCTCACAGGGCTTACCCACAAGCCTTGACCATGGCCCACCTTGGCTGCTGCTGTGAAGCCGCCATTACCTTGTGATGAAATCAGACCTGCACCTTTCAAAAAAAACCCAGCCCCCACTCTTCCTGCTGAAGCCAGCAGAGGGATCTAGGTGTGGCAGCTTGTGACTGCAGTGCGATCTCAGAGGCGTAGAATACCATTGCCCACCATACCTTCCCAAAAAGGAGGCATACAGAGACCAGAGCAACTGAGTAAAAAGAAGACCACTATGAGAAAAACAAATAAGAGAAAATATTATAAGACACTAACACCAGCTAGGAAGTAAAAGAAGGATACCTTCACATCTACCAGGGGGAAAATTCTCATGTCCAGGAAACAAACTGCTCTAATAGTGATAAATACCCCTTTGAACAAAGGAGCTCAGAAAGAGAAAAATCTCCAGAAAAGGAACTCGAAGATATAGAGTTATATGAACTAAATGACAGAGAATTCAAGTCTGCAATTCTAAAAATATTCAGAGATCAAAGAAAATTGTCAGAGTATACAGAAGGAGCTAAGAGATCTCAGAAAAGAAACTGGATCTATGAAAAAGATGCAAATAGAAATTCTGAAGATAAACAACACAATAAACGAAATGAAAAATGAATTAGCTAGCATAGGAAGCAGCGCTGACCAGATGGAGGAAAGAATTAGTGAAATTGAAGAAAAAAATTTGAAAATGTCGCAGAAGGAAGAAGAGAAAGACCTAGAAGCTAAAAGAAATGAAAGATATCTACAAGAACTATCTGACTCCATTAGAAAAAAATAATGAAAGAATAATAGGCACTCCCGAGGGAGCAGAAGATGACATGGGCACAGAGAATTTATTCAGACAAATAGTAGATGAGAAATTCCCAAATCTATGGTAAGAACTGGAACCTCCAATCCAAGAAGGAAACAGGACCCCTAGCTACTTGAATCCTAACAGACCCTCTCCAATGCACATTATACTGAAGATATCAAAGGTCAAAGACAAAGAAAGAATCCTCAAGGCAACCAGAACAAAGAACACCATAACCTATAAAGGAAAGCCCATCAGACTATCATCAGATTTCTCAACAGAAACTCTACAAGCCAGAAGGGAATGGAACAAAGTATTCAAAATATTAAAGGAGAAAAATGACCAGCCAAGAATTCTGTACCCAGCAAAATTATCCTTTAGAGATGAAGGAGGAATAAAGACCTTTGCAGAAATACAAAAACAGAAGGAGGGAAGCCTGGATGGCTCAGTGGGTTAAGCGCTCACTTTTGTAGCCCTGGGGACTGAGGATCGAATCCCAGCTCCTGCCCATGCGGACCCACATGCTGAACTGTAGAGTGCCCTCAGTTCCGTTCTCACTGGGGCAAGACCCTGGCCAGTTCCTGCCCTGTATAGCCCTGCCCACCTGTAGAATGAACATGTGGAAAAACCGATGATATGCAACTATGGAAACTGTTCTGGGCCCTCCCCCTTCTCTCTGTCTTTGTCTCTGTATCTCTCTCTCTCTCTCTGTCAAAAACAATAAAAATAAATCTTAAAAAAAACAGAAGGCATTCTCCAGCACAAGGCCAGTGTTTAAAGAAATACTGGAGGAGGCAATTGGACCTGAAACAAAAAATAAAAGTAAATAGGGAAAAACTGGAACAACAAAAATATAAAAAGGGGAAAAAGTAAAGACTTAAGTTTTCAAAAAGAACGGAGATAAGAAACATCCATAAGAAAAGAAACCACTTGAATATGAAACTTTCTTTTATATAAAGTTCATGGTAACCACTAGAAAAGAACTTAGAATTGGGACACATAACAATAAAAGAAGAGAATACCAAACAGTCATAAACACTAAAATAATCAAAGGGAAGAAAAAAAGCAAAGAAGCAATCAAAAAAATTAAAAAGAGCTACCAAAAAACAAAAGATAAAATGGCTATAGGGGGAAAGCTGGGATGGCTCAGCGGGTTAAGCGCTCACTTTGAAGCCCCGAGGACCGAGGATCGAATCCCGGCTCCAGCCCAGGCGGACCCACATGCTGAACTGGGGAGTTCCCACAGTTCAGTTCTCTCTCTGCCTCTGTCTCTGTATCTCTCTCTCTTTCTGTCAAAAATAATAAAAAAAAAATTAAAAAAAAATGGCTATAGGAAATCCTCATAAGCGTGTCCCAAAATTCACGCAAGATTTGAATTTTGCGTCATTTGTGTGGTATAGTGTTGCCAATGAAAAAAAAAAAGACAATGTGACCACTGACAGTTCAGGGTTATTAAAATTGAAGTGCTACGTGAAAGAACAATGCATTTTCATTGTTGAGCAATGGAAATTTATAATTTTAAATTATAAACCTGTGTTTTCTATCAAAATTACTTCTTGCGTGAATTTTGGGACACCCTTATATCAATCATCACCCTAAATGTAAATGGAATGAACTCATTGATAAAAGGACACAGAGTAACAAACTGGATTAAAGAACAAAAAGCAACCTTATGCTGTCTACAAGAGACAAACCTCAGGCACAAGGATAAACACAGACTCAAGGTGAAAGTGTGGAACAAAATACTCCAAGCAAATGGCACCCAGAGAAAAGCAGGTGTAGCTATACCTATATCTGACAAAGCAGACTTCAGGATCAAAAAGATAATAAGAGACAAAAATAGACATTTCATAATAATAAAGGAGACAATAAAATAAGAAGATATTACACTTATTAATATATATGCCCCCAAACAAGCAGCACCAAAATTTACAAAGCAACTACTAACAGATCTAAAAGGAGAAACTGACAAAAACACAATTATAGTAGGAGATTTAAACACCCCATTTACAGTCATGGACAGATCATCCAAACAGAAAATAAGTAAAGAAATATCAGCTTTAAATGATACACTACAACAACTGGAAATAATTGACATTTACAGGACACTTTATCCTAAAACACAGGACTATACATTCTTTTCTGGTGCACATGGAACATTTTCAAGGATAGACAACATCCTGGGACACAAAGCTAGCCTCAGCAAATTTAAGAAAATCGATATCATACCAAATGTATTCTCTGTTTACAAAGCTTTGAAATTGGAGATCAACTACAAAAAGAAAGCAGAAAAAATCACATATACATGGACATTAAACAATGTGTTATTAAAAAATGACTGGGTCAAAGAAATAAAAGAAGAGATTAAAAATACATAGAAACAAATGACAATGAAAACACAACATACCAAAATTACTAGTATGCAGCAAAAGTAGTAATAAAAGGGAAATTTTTATAACTACAGGACTTTCTCAAGAAACAAGAAAAATCACAAGTAAATAACATAATAGCACATCTTCAAAAACTAGAAAAAGGAGAACAAAAACCCTCCAAAGCCAGCAGAAGAAAGGAAATAATAAAAATTAAAGCAGGACTAAATGAAATAGAGAATAAAAAAACAACAGAAAAAATTAATGCAACAAAGAGCTGGTTCTTTGAAAAAATTAATAAAATTGAGAAACCCCTAGCTAGACTCACCAAGGGAAAAAGAGAAAATACACAATCCAAATTAGAAATGAAAGGGGAAATTATGGGGAAGCCGGGATGGCTCAGTGGGTTAAGTGCTCACTTTGTAGCGCCGGGGACCGAGGATCGAGTCCTGGCCCTGGTCCATGCGGAACCATGTGCTGAACTGGGAGCTCCCCCAGTTCAGTTCTCTCTCTGCCTCTGTCTCTGTATCTCTCTCTCTCTCTCTGTCAAAAATTAATAAAATAAATAAACTTAAAAAAAGGGGAAATTATAACTGATACCACAGAAATACAAAGGATTATACAAAAATACTATGAAGGATTATATGCCACCAAAATTTGCAACCTAGAAGAAATGGACAAGTTTTTAGGAACATATAGTCTACCTAGACTGAATCAAGAAGGATTGGATAACCTAAACAGATCAATCAACAGTAAGGAAATTAAAACAATCATCCAAAAACTTCCCAAAAGCAAGAGTCCAGGACCAGATGGTCTCACTAACAAGTTTTACCAGGCATTCAAAGAGGAACTAACACCTATCCTCCTCAAACTTTTCCAAAAAATTGAAGAAGAAGCAATACTTCCCAACTCATTCTATGAGGCCAACATTACCATAATATCAAAGCCTGGCAGGGATGTCACAAAAAAGGAAAACTATCAACCAATATATCTCATGAACACCGATGCAAAAATCCCAAACAAAATACTAGCAAATAGAATACAGCAATGCATTAAAAAGATTATACATCATGATCAAGTGGGATTCATCCCAGGGGCACAAGGATGGTTCCACATATGGAAATCAATCAAGGTGATACACTACATAAACAAAATAAAAGTTAGAAACCATATGATTATACGAATTGATGCAGAAAAAGCATTTGACAAAATACAACATACCGGTACATTTATGATCAAAGCACTTAATAAAATGGGTATAGAAGGAAAGTACCTCAACATAATAAAGGTCCTATATGACAAACCCTCAGGAAATGTCATACTGAATGGGGGAAAAACTGAAACCTTTTCTTCTAAAATCAGGAACGAGGCAGTTATTTCCTCCATTCTCACTGCTATTCAACTCGGTGCTGGAAGTTTCAACCAGAGCCATTGTGCAACAAAAAGAAATAAAAGACATCCAAATAGGAAATGAAGAAGTTAAGAAGTTAAAATGTCACTTTTTGCACAAGACATAATCCTTTATATAGGAAACCCTAAAGACTCCACCAGAAAATTGTTAGAAGTAATAAATGAACACAGTAAAGTTGCAGGATATAAAATCAATGTACAAAAATCTATAGCATTTTTATATACAAATAACAACGTTTAGAAAAAGAAATGAGAAAAACGACACCATTTGTGATCAAAACAAAAATATTAAAATACTTAGGAATAAATTTAATGAAGAACGTGAAGGACTAATACATAGAAAACTATAAGATACTATCAAAAGAAATTGAAGGGAAAGCCGGGATGGTTCAGCGGGTTTAGTGCTCGCTTTGAAGCCCCGAGGACCGAGGATTGAATCCCGGCTCCGGCCCAGGCGGACCCACATGCTGTACTGGGGAGTTCCCACAGTTCAGTTCTCTGTCTCTGTCTCTGTATCTCTCTCTCTTTCTGTCAAAAAAAAGAAAACAAAATTGAAGATGATGCAAAGAAATGGAAGGATATTCTATATTCATGGATTGGAAGAATCAACATAGTTAAAATAGCCGTATTACCCAAAGCAATATTCAGATTTAATGCAATTCCCACAAAAATCCCACAGACATTCTTTCAAGAAATAGATAAAAAAAAAAAGTATCAGATTCATATGGAACCACAAAAGGCCCTGAACTGCCAAAGCAATCCTCCAAAAAAAGAATAAGGGTAGGGGCATCATGCTCTCTGACTTCAGTTTATACTACAAAGCGTCAATAATCAAAACAACTTGGTATTGACAGAGAAACATACATATAGACCAAGAGAACAGAGTTGAAAGCCCAGAAATAAAAACACAAATATATGGACAGATAATCTTTGACAAAGGAGCAAAAATATATACAATGGAGGAAAAGAAAGCCCCTTCGGTAAATGGTGCTGGGAAAATTGAAAAACCACATGCAAAAGAATGAATCTGGACTGTGAACTGTCACTATATACCAAAATTAACTCAAAGTGGATTAAGGACCTCCACATAAGATCCGAAACAATAAAGTGCATAGAAGAAGGCATTGGCACTAAACTTATAGACCTTGTGCTCAGAGAGTACTTTATAAACTTGACCCCAAAGGCAAAGGAAGTAAAAGCAGAAATAAATGAATTGAACTATATCAGACTAAAGTGCTTCTATACAGCAAAGGACACTGTCAACAAAGTAAAAAGGAAACCAACCTAATGGGAAAAAATATTTGCAAATAATGCCTCGCCTCTGATAAGGGGCTAATATCTAAAATATATAAAGAAGTCATACAACTCAACAACAAAAAACTAATGATCCAATTAAAAAATGGGCAGAAGACCCAAATAGGCACTTCTTTCCTGAAGACATACAAATAGCCAACAGATACATGAAAAAATGCTCAACATCACTAGAGATTAGGGAAATGCAAATTAAAATCACAATGAGATACCACCTCATCCCTGTTAGAATGGCTATGATCAACAAGACAAGGAATAACAAGTGCTGGAGAGGCTGTGGACAAAAAGGAACCCTCATACACTGCTTGTGGGAATGTAAATTGGTACAACCACTGTGGAAGGCAGTGTGGAGATTCCTCAAAAAACTAAGAATGGAATTGCCATATGACCCAGCAATCCCTCTCCTGGGTATCTGCAAAGATATATGTACCCCAATACTCATCACAGCACTGTTCATGGTGGCCAAGTCGGGAATCAGCCAAAGCATCCTCTGATAGATGACTGGATAAAGAAGTTGTGGTACGTTTATGCAATGGAATACTACTCAGCAATACAAAAAGATGAAATACAGCAATTTGTGACAACATGGATGGACCTTGAAACCATATTATTAAGCAAAATAAGTCAGACTGAAAGAATCAAGAAACATATGACCTCACTTATAGGTGGAATATAAAACTGAAAGTAACAAAGAAACAAAGACTCATGGACACAGTCAATAGTTTAGTGGTTAGCTGAGGGTAAGGGTGGAGGTGGGTGGGAGAGCTGGGGGGAGGGAGTAGGGAGGGGGAATCAAATATATGTTGATGGACAGTGAGCTGATTATGGGTTGTGAGCACATAATGCAATATATAGACAATGTAATGTAGAATTGTACACCTGGAAACAATGTAATTGATGTCAATTAATGTCACCCCAATAAGTTTAACAATAAAAACAGAAAATACCCAACATGATTTTATTCTTATTATCAACTATATTATTTTTCATTACGTGAAACAGATGAATTCTCAAACCCTTCATGATTACAGAATAAAATGTTCACAGAGAATTTGCAAGTCACAAACATGTGAATTGGAGGGGGTGTAAGACAAGAAGACAGAGATCTCAATTCTTTTTGTTTGTTCCTTTGAAAGATTTATTTTTTTATTGTTTTTTTTAAAGATTTATTTTATCATTTTTGACAGAGACAGAGAGTGACAGAGAGAAGAGAGGGAGGGCCCAGAGCAGTCTTCATAGTTGTAAGTCATCGGTTTTCCACATGGTTTATTTCTACATAGGTGTGCAGAGTCTGTGCAGGGCAGAAACCAGGCGGGGAGCCTCCTCCATGGGAGGCATGCCCCAGCAAAAACCAAACTGGGACCACACCCTAGTTGAGCATACAAACTTGCTCCTCAGACTCTGGGGCTTCAAAGAAAGCGCTCAACCTGCTGAGCCATCCCAGCTTCCCAAATTATTTATTTATTGATTGATTGATTGATTGATTGATTGATTGATTGTTTGAGAGAAGGCAAGAGAGAGAAAGAGAGAGAAGCCAGAGAGAAGCAAGGAGGGCCCAGAGCAGTCTCCACATCTTTGGTTGTGACATTGTGATATGACTGTTTAATTTCACACAGCTGGATGTGAGGTACACAGGGTGGGAACCCAACTGGGGACCTCCCACAGGGGAGGTAAGAACCTTAGCCACCATTTCAGGGGTTACCAGTTGTGCTACAGTTTAGCATATGGGTTTGCATGTGCCAGCACTGGTGCTAGGGTTTAATCCCCAGACCTCATTGGTTCTAGGAAAGAGCTCAACCTGTTGAGCTATCCTGGCATCCCCCTAACTCTTTTTAAGAGTTTAATACCTTCTTTCCTTCCTTCCTTCCTGCCTGCCTGCTTTCTTTCTTCATTTGTTTATTTGTCTTTTATTACTGTCTTTCTTTCACACATTATATATTGCTGATTTTCAGCCTGGAGGGTAGAATATAATCAGTTTCCTGTTTCAATGGTAAGAAGACCCCCTCATAGGACTCTAGTTTGTTAGGGAGCTCTATTCTAGCTTCAGGCTGCTTTGGCATAAACACTAAACCCTATCCACCATCCTCTGTATTCTGATTCCCCTGGGGACATCACTAAAGATTCAAGTCCCCCTGACCATTCTCACTTTAGTTTTCTTTGTTATTTAATGACTCTAGGGCTCTCTTCTTTCTATTCTGGTTGATAATATTTATTATTTTCTTTAGTATCTCAAGTTTCTTTGATGAAAGAAGCTTCTGCTTTCAATATCCATTTAATTTATCTTATTATTTAAAGTTCAAAACATACAGTAAAAATACACATTTTCTTGTATTGTTATTTTAATTTCTGTTGCTCCTAGAGTCCCTCTATTATAGGAATAATTTATGATCCTTTCTACACATATAAAAAATGTATAGAATTAAAGATTTAAGCCAGAGGATTCAAACAAAGCATTTCTTTTATTATAAAAAATAAGAGCATCTAATTTACATATGATATTCTTGTTTTTATATTTTATCAAAAATATGTTCCTTATTCTTATACTTTATGACTAAAAACTTTCAATAACCCAAGTTATACTACATTTGGGGGGGGGGCTAAAATAATACTAATAGCATCTATAATTTTATGAGTCATTCTTGGTTTATACGGAGTAGATTTCCTGATGTGAAATCACTCATCAATCACCAATCTCTTTATTACTAAATGTGGTTGCAGGTTTGAAATGCTTTTCAATATGGTACCCTTGGAAGCCACAATCAATCAATCAACATTATCATGTGAATTGAAACATACTCATATTAGTCAAACTTGATCTAATATATCAAACCTAAATTGGTAATAATTTTAGTTAAGTGATATTCCATCTGATTTCAAAATATCAACTTTGTACTGAATTGATGTTATCAATTTTAAACAGGGAAAACTTATTTTACAATACTCCTGCTATGCACTGTGGCTCTTTGCAGACCTCTCATTTAGTCCTTACAACAAACCTGGGCTGCCTGCCCCAGATAGTTGGAGATAAGCTATTTAAAAATTAAACTTACCATTGATGGATAGGCATTTTCTAAGACTGAGAGACATTATAGGTAAATGATTTACATTCTTCTTACTGTACAGGAAATTATGATTCTGTTGCATTAACTCTTGTTACATACTGTAAATTTTCTTTCTTAACACTTACTACAAAATTGATTATTTATGTAACTTATTTTTTAATTGCTCCCTTTCCTCTTAGGACATGACTTTCATATGAACTATGGACTCTTTTGTTTATTATTGTAATGTCAGTGCTAAATGAAAAGCATTATTTGATGAATGATCTAAAAAAAAAATGAAAATGTTAAACTTCAAATTAATCCATTGTATTATTGACATAACATATGCATTTTGTGATTAACCCATATTAGACACTGTTTAAAAAAAAACTA
>PVKE010035964.1:0-16605 GCA_004027555.1 Craseonycteris thonglongyai
ACTTGTAATATATGTAGAACTTCTCTGTTTGTTGTCTTTGAAGTAGCGTGCAAGTTCAGTGACAAATGCATAATACACTAAATGTAGAACACTTCTGAATTTTTAAGATTTATTTTCAACTTTTTATAGCTGTCTTGTCCATACCTAACAGTGCCTCTTAGCAATTTCTTTATCAAGTCTTTCCAAAGTATTCACCTTTGGTTTTTATATAAATAATAGCTTGCTCTTTTTGAAAATTCTTCTGTCATCAGTTCATGTAATGTTGACTTAAATTATATTTCTATACATAAAAATGATATTGTTTTGGAAACAAATGAAAAGTTTTCTTCATAGAACTCTACTCAACAGTTAGGCACAAAATGGTACAGACATAGCAGAGAGTGGAATATTAGTTGTGAGAATTTAGCATAGTGTTGATAACAGTTAGTACATTTTGGAAAGAATAGGGAAAGTATTAACTAATCTTTGAGCCATTTAAGTGAGGCTGAATATCTTTTTGTATATGTGTGTGTGATTTCCACATCCATGATAAGGGTGAAGCAAGGAAATAAGGGGCCAATTAATAACTCAACATTTTTCCCACTTTATGATAAAATTTAATAGGGTTGATTTTCTTTTCCTATTTTGGAAATATTCAATACTGAGTTCTATTCTATTCTATTTTTATCTCTGTGGCCTACCACCATGCCTGGTTCAAACTTGGTAATTAGTGGTTTACTAGCTATATGAAGTTAAGCAAGTTCTGTGTGCCAGTTTCTTCATCTGCAAAATGTCAACATGATAAAATACCAATATATTTTATGAATTCTGTGGATTAATAAATGCAATGAGAATAGAATAGGACCTGGCCTATAGGGGTGCTTAGTAGTTTATATCTACATTATCAATGCTATTACCATCTAATCATTATGCAACTTAAGTATTCAGTCATCAAAGATAAGACTTACTGATAAATGATTAGTGGATTCTTGAGTTGGAACTCATATTCTATTTAATTGTTCAAAACTGTTCCCACCTGGTAGTGGGTGTTATGAATATTTAGGTAAAAAGTACATTACTTCAAAATTCATTGATGTGCCTAATTTCCCTTAGTTAAGTTGGTGAAATTCCACTATTACAAAAATATTGACTTCCTACATTACCCCCTTTTTTAAAACAACAAAAAAAATGCATTTTAATTATTTTTATTTTAGTATTAAGTTTATTAAGGTTAATTGGTTAATAATTACATATGGGTTCTAGGTATACAACTCTTTTTCATTCTTTTTTTTCCTATTGATTAATGTTTTGTAATTATTTCCAATTAAATTACTATGTTTTATGGCAAAATAGTGAGATTTTTGATTTATGCTCTTGCTCTGAAACAAATACTTTCTATGGAAAATTATAAGCTGACTTGGCCA
This sequence comes from Craseonycteris thonglongyai, assembly GCA_004027555.1. NCBI lineage: Eukaryota > Metazoa > Chordata > Mammalia > Chiroptera > Craseonycteridae > Craseonycteris > Craseonycteris thonglongyai. The sequence goes on from PVKE010035964.1 coordinate 1,404, forward strand.
TTTTGAACAAAGATGAATGCTTGAATAAGATGTCTTTCCAGATTTTTTTTTTTTTTCTGATGGAATTGTTTGGAAATGTGGAAAAAATAAATATTACAAAAGACCAATCCTAGTCAAGTACTTCCACATATTTTACTTTCAATGTTACTGGAAGACAAGTCTTACTATTTACTTATAAGAGAACTTTTTGAACATGGCTCATTAGTATGCATTGATTTTTTTCTTCAAGCAAGTTTTGCTTTCTCTTTTATTCAATAATCTTTGCAAAAAGTTTATTTCTTAACAGCAAAAAAAGCTCTAAGTTAAAAACAAATATTGTTTTATATACAGCTCATTTTACTACACCAGAATTAATACACACAACACATTCAGCCATATCTATTTTAGACTTCTCAGAACCCAACTCCTTGGAAAACCCATTGCCATATTTTGTTCTACTTAACAATATCCCACCTGACAATATCCAGATGATCTATCTACTCTGTTGGTGGCTGAGTGGTTGCAGGTTGTAATGCACCTCAAGTGGAATTTATCTACATTTCCTCTACTCATCAATAATGTGAATTACATCATGTATGTTTTGAGGAAACCATTTATATTTTATGCTTGGCCATAAAATAGAACATGACAATGATTAGAGTTAAATATGAACATTAAGAAGTCCCAAGAAACAGTGGGGAGGAAGTATTTATTTATGTAGTTCAGCGCATTAACACTATGTTCCACTGTCAAAGACAGCTGCTGGGCCTGAGGTGGTTCTTTGTCTGGGGCTTATAGTTTTGTCTCCTCTCATAATTTAATACAGTAGACTCTTGGTTAAGTGGTACCAATGGGGATTGGGCGATGCTGTTTTGTTGGTTGCTTGAGAGTGCCAATTGCTTGAGTTCTGCTTAACAAAGAGTTTACTGTATTAATATAAGTATTGAGTGGGAATCTAAAAAGAAGCTAGACTAACATGTACCTGAAGACTTCATATTCTCTAAACCACAATTACTTTTGCTTATTATCCTATTTCATTCGGTATAAATTAATGTCTTTAATTTAGAACTCTAGTACTTCAAAGCTATTCTACTAGGTTAGTATCCAAGAGTTGGGAAGTTATCTTGCAGACTAGATATTGGGTACCCTGAGTGTCCTATGATTTAAGAAAGGGAATTATTACTGTAATTCTACTCCCTTTATACAGAAAAATATATTGAGAAACATCTTGAATACATTCAGGTAATTTTAGTAATCAGTGTGCATTTTGGAAAAATGCCTGCTGGTAGGAGTGTCCGGAAAAAAAAAAGGCTATTTTAATGTCTATAGAACAATTCTCAAAACATATGCCTTCACTTAGAAATTTGGCTATTATTTTGGTGAAATTTATGTTCAGTGTTCTAAAGTTGAGTGGCCCTAGCCTGGCAATGCTGAGAGGTCCAGTCAGGTGGCAGCACATACATCAGTTGACTCTTTTTTAGCTGAAGCTTCTCTAGCAATCTATTTATCTCCTCTTTACAGGTTGTGCATAAAACCTGATGTGCTCGATCATTGTAAATAACTGCACATGCCAGTCTGAAGTAGTCCTGGATCAGGCAAACACTCCTCTGCTCTGTGTGGTTTGAAAACACATGTTTGACCCCTGAGAGCTCTATTCCCTCACTGTGCTTTGTATAAAAACCTGAGATTGGGAGATGTCTGAAGCAGCCATCAATTTTACACTGTGAATTTACAAGAAGCTTCTCTCTAGGTAAAATAAAATGGTAGCCTAGGGCTACTATCAAAGGCTTTATACTATTGGCATTTGTAGAATGAAATAAAATCTCTTTTTCTATAAAGGCATGTCTTATTCAATTTTCCAACGAATAGACATTAGGGGGAAAGTTTTCTTCTCTGAAATGTTTTGAGGATTTTTTTTTTCCATACTGGGAGTAGGTATATCTAGACAGCCCAGGTTTAATTCTGCTTGGAGACAGAGGGACGTAGTGGATGAATTTTCAAAGGCTTTAGTGCCTTTGATTATGAGTGCTGCTTACAAATAAATCCAGATGATAACATATAATAGAAGTACACTTTAAACATGGGTGATTCCTGAATGATGCCAGGAAGAGAGACAGCTATTGGAATTTCCAAAAACTCTTCTTCAATTTTTACTTATGCAGGTGGGTTATATTCCCCTCCTATGTACTTAACAAAAAAAAAAAATTTTTTTTAAGCTCTAAAATACATAGGCCTTTTTGCCTGAGTTAAATGTGTTTCCTTAGCTGGTAAAGCTTTTCCTTTCCATATGGTCAGGATAGCTAATTTAGTTTGTCTCTGAGGTGGCCAACATTATAGTGTGGTATCATAGAATATAAAAATAAAAGAAGGTATGAAAACCTTATTCTAAAAATGAAATAAAAACAGATGGGACATACGTTTCCAACGTATTTAATTTGCATCGTCTTTTTCTCCTTTTAAAGTTCTTGTGGACCAATCTTGCAAAAAGGCAAAACAAACCCTAAACACTCCAGTTCCATGCCAGCAAGCTGCCAGGCTGATCTTTTTATCTCCATCAACTCCATGAAAAATCAACGAAAATAAATACAAAATCAAACCTGTGTTTAAATGTCTTGAAAATTTTAAAGTAAAATTCTAAAATAAAATTCTTCAACTAATTTTCACTTACATCCTGTCAAACTATTTCAAAGTGATTGCATAGTCATCTGTAGGTTGAATCACCCCAGAGAGCCTAATGATAACTTTTCTCTTGTCTCATAGGGATGGCAAAGACTACCCAGGGAGGCCCCAGAACACCAAGCATGTGGCTCTCAATAGCAGTCCCCTACCCCAGTGATCCCCAACCATTTTGACCCCAGGGACCAGTTTTATGGAAGACAATTTCTCCATGGTGGGATAGGGGAGGAGGAGTGGCTTGTGGATAATTGAAGCATATGACATTTATTGTGTACTGTATCTCTATTATTATTACATGGTAATGTTAATCTGTATTTACAGCCACTGCTCAGCTCTGACATCACTGCCTCAGCTCCACCTCAGATCTTCAGACATTAGATTATCATAAGGAGTGTACAACCTAGATCTTCCTTTTTTTTTTTTTTAGATCTTTCTCATGCACAGTTTATAATAGGGTTTGTGCTCCCATGAGAATATAAAGCCCTGCTGATCTGACAAGAGGTGGAGCTCAGGCACTAATGAGGGCAGTGTGGAGCATCTTTAAGTACAGGTGAAGCTTTGCTTGCTTTCCTACCGCTCACCTCTTGCTGTGTGGCCCAGTCCATGGGCATTGGGGACCCTTGCCATACCCAATATCTTTCCCTTTAATACTGCTGTAAGGTTTCATCAGTTACTCCAAGACACTATTTCGTAAGTTCTGCCTCTGGAGTCCTCATTCCATCAGCTTTGTCCAATGTAACTGTGTAGTACCCTTTTGGTCTTATACCAGCTACCATATGTGAATAAGCTAGGTCTGTGTGATATCAAAGTCAATGAACAAGGAAGTAAAATAATTTAGCCACATAATTACTGGTTTTGTTTGAACAACTGGCTTAACTAGTTTTTTTTTTTTCCTACAGTTTCCTGAATCACTTTTTTTTTTTTTTAAATCAAATCAGTACACTGGAGATTTGCTTGAGAATTGCAAGGATTTGGCTCAATATAGAATATATGACAACTTATTTTGTATGTTTTCCATGTTTGGAATAATTACTTTTAAAAAGTACTTTTAAGAGAGATGATCTGGATCCACCATCGGATTATAGCTGCATTATTAGCAACAGAGGATTTGGAAACATAATTCTTTTTTGACATTCAAACATTTACATTTTATTACTAACATTAAGAATATTTTATTCATTGATTGCTATCCATAATTTTTATTAAAGATACATTCAAATGAAAGCATTGCCATGTTACTGTTATTTAAACGAGCCTAGATATCTGCTTGAATAAAATGCTTTATTTTCCAGTAGAAAATAAAAAGTTAATAGAGGTGACAATGACAAATCATAAATTCTCATTTAAAAAATGAAGAAGAACTTCAACAGCTTCTTAGGCTAATATTTCTATAGTTCTGGCGTGAAATAGCTTTATCTGTTTTAAATGTATTCTATATTTTTTTAATCTCCCTAGCATAATTAAAAAAAAATGTCTAAAGTGATTTTACTGATTACTGGAACAAGGCATTAAAATTGTGGGTTGGTAGCTTCTTTGGAATCCTCTGCAACCTTGATACAAGTCTAAGTAATAATATTTGAGGAGGAAAATGAAACCATGGATAGTGATACTGATGCTCGATAATTTTCTTTTTTTCAATGTTGGATGGCTAAGTTTTTCTTTTCTCTAATCAGATATTTACCAAACAAACTGTGCACAGTACAAAGAAGAGTTACTTATAAGTCACTGTAAGAACTGGAGGCTTCAGTAAATGCTTTTTGGTCATTGTCTTGTGTCTGACTCTGCCTTTTCTATGGGTCCTCTCAAATTAAGAGAGCAAGTGAACAGTGCAGAGAAGTCACAGACAAGAGAGCAAGCAGCTGTCAACTGAGAGGAGAATTCTGTTGTTAGTTTGTGTTATAAGTTAAATTAGGCACCCATAATAAGATGTATTGAGGTCTTAACCTTCAGTACCTTAGAATGTAATCTCTTTTGGAAATAGGGTCTTTATAGAGGTAATAAAGTCAAAAGGAGGCATTAGGGTAGGTCCTAATCCAATATGACTAGTGTCCTTGTAAAAGGGGGAAATTTGGACACAGAGACAAACACACTCAGAGAGAAGACTATGTGAAGACACACAGGGATTTCACATGTGACAATGAAGGCAGAGACTCAAACTAGGCAGCTCTGAGGCAGGGAATGTGAGGGATTGTTATCAATCCACCAGAAACTTGAAGAGGCAAAGAAGGATTCCTTCAGGTTTCAAGGAACCCATGGCCCTGCTGATGCCTTGATTTCAAACTTTAAGCCCCCAGACCTCTGAGACATTAAGTTGCCGTTGTTTTAAGCCACTGTTCTGTAATATTATGTTACAGCAGCTTTAAAAAACTAGTACAGTTGATGAAAATAGTAGCACTGAGGTAGTATCTTAAGAAAGAAAGAAAGAAAGAAAGAGAGAGAGAGAGAGAGAGAGAGAGAGAGAGAGAGAGAGAGAGAGAGAAAGGAAGGAAGGAAGGAAGGAAGGAAGGAAGGAAGAAAGGAAGGAAGGAAGAAAGAAAAGAGAGAGAGAGAGAGAGAAAGAAAGAATAAATGAAGGGGATGTTGAGATAGCTCAACAGTTGAGTGCTGGCCTTGCAACCATGAGGTCCAGGATTGAACCCTGACCCCAACCTATGTGAACCCCATATCCTGAAATGTGGCACCACTGGTAACCAATTGGCTGTGAAGGTTCTCACCTCCCATGCAGGAGGCCCCCAGTTCAGTTCTGTCCTGCATGGCCCTGAATCCAGCTGTGTGGCATGAAACCATGTCACAACTAATGATGTACAACTATGGAGCCTGCTCTGGGCTCTCCTCATTTCTCTCTCTCTCTCTCTCTCACCTTCTCTCAAAAACAAATCTTAAAAAGAAAAGAAGGGAAAGGAAGGGATGGGATGGGAAGGGAAGAGAAGGGAAGGAAGGAAGGAAGGAAGGAAGAAGAAAGGAAAGAAAAGGAAAGAAAAGGAGAGGAGAGGAAAGGAAAGGAAAGGCAAGGAAAGGAAAGGAAAGGAAAGGAACAACATAGAAAAAGTCTTAAAGGGAACCACTCAAATGCACCTTTTGTGAGTACCTTTAAAACAACCAAGAAAACATACCAAGGAAGGTACCCAAAGAGATGGACTGCCTGATTTGCAAAGTTGAAAATTACCTTTGATTAGTACCTCTTCCTCTTTACGTATTTGATCTAATAATCTAAACCTTTCCAAATACAGCACAATGGGGAAAGAAGCAATCACTAGGAAACAGACTTAGGAACCTGGCAAGGGACAGGGTAGTAGTGATGTCAGTCAACTTCAGGGGGAAACTGAAAGAAAGCCAGAGGATGGTCAGAGTCTGTAGTGAGAGGGTATCTGTAAATCACTGTGTAAACACTCAGGAACCGCTCCCCCAAAGTCAAGGACCAATCAAGCAGGAACAGCTGTAAAAATGGAAGTGTGCAGGAAGTAGAGGATTCCTCCAACATCTGTTGGGGCCATTAAAAATAAAAAGTAAATCCAAACTGGCAATGTAAGAGATTTATTTTTTTCTACATTAACCCTGACAGCAACTGCCAATTTTTTTCAATCTTCTGCCACAGAAGTACCTTTCAAGGGGCATAAGAATGAGTGCCAACTGCAAAGGAAGCAATAGGTGGAAAAATTGGGATTAAGACAATTTAATATTGATGGCAAGCATCCGATGAGATGAGGGTGAAAGGGGGCAATATGAGAAGTCAAAGCTGGTGGGAAGGCATCAACTTTCTCCAGGAAAATATAATCATCTAGGGAGAAAATAAATCTGAAGTGAACCTTAAAATCACAGGAGAACCTAACAATGTAGGCAATGTCATACTGTGTAATATACAAAATGTGAATGATCTCATTAAATTATGTACTAGAATTTGATCTAAATAAATGCAAACTACCTGAAACAATATTCACGCAATTTTGACATGTAAGAAACAAAATCACATATCATTTTATGCTCTTAACACAGAAAGATATGGAAACATACAACTCCCTCAATTTATGTCAAGCTTTATCTGTTTGCAATACACATTGCTAGGAGAGGCTGGCTTTTTTAAGCATTCAGAGCTACATTTCTATTATGAAACTGATATGTTAAATCTTCCATTCTGTCTCTTCCTTTTCTTCACTGTTTTCTAATTCTGTTTTCTAACCCTGGTGTAAATTTTGCATCCCATTATCATGAGCCCACACATTTGTTTCTTTGTAGAGTCTTAAAAGTTTAGTGATGAAAGAAATTCTGGAGATCATTTACTTTAATGGCTTAATTTTATTTATAGACAAGAAAACAGTGGAACTATTTAACCAGAGAGAACATACAAAGTTATGTGCATGTGTTTTGACCATCAACAGACTTGAATCAAATTTGCCTCTACTACTTGTTCCACTGTGACTATCTCATCACATGGAGACAATTTAATATATCATCCAAACAGAGACACTCTTGAAAATAAAAAGGGGACCGAAATAATAAATATTGTGAGACAATAGGAATAAAGCAGGCCTTTTCCTGACAAACCTATAGTCACTTGCATTGTTAGAAGACTATTGACATCATAAGGTAGATATGAGGATTGAACGAAACAATGTGTATAAAGCATCCAGACAACTAAATCAGTGGTACCATAGCTATTATTCTTTTTTAAAGATTTATTTATTATTTTTGACAGAGAGAGAGAGAGATACAGTCAGAGACAGAGAGAAGGGGGAGGGCCCAGAACAGTCTCCATAGTTGCACATCATTTGTTTTTCCACATAGTTTCATTCCACAGGTGGGCAGGGCTGCACAGGGCAGGAACTAGGCCGGGGTCTCACCCCAGTGAGAACCGAACTGGGGGCACTCCCCAGTTCAGCATATGGGTCCACATGGGCCAGGGCTGGGATTTGATCCTCAGTCCCCAGGGCTGCAAAGTGAGCACCTAACCCACTGAGCCATCCTAGCTTCCCAAAGATTTATTTATTGTTTTTGACAGAGAGAGAGAGATACAGAGACAGAGACAGAGACAGAGAGAAGGGGGAGGGCTCAGAACAGTCTCCCTAGTTGCACATCATTCGTTTTTCCACATAGTTTTATTCCACAGGTGGGCACAGGGCTGCACAGGGCAGGAACTGAGCTGAGGTCTTACCCAATGAGAACTGAACTGGGGGCACTCCCCTGTTCAGCATATGGGTTCACACGGGCTGGGGCCGGGATTCAATCCTCGGTCCCTGGGGCTGCAAAGTGAGTGCTTAACCCACTGAGCCATCCCAGCTTCCCCATATTATTCTTGTTATTAAGTGATTGGCCCACTGGTAAATCCAAATGCTTATAAGAGATCCAGGAATAGAAAACAGAAAGTAGCATTCTTTCCACTATACTACTTTGTTACCTTAAACAGAGTAGACTAAGTAGGAGACTAATAAGAAGCAGAGTACTAACATATTATAATATATTAGTACTCTTTATTAATTTATTTAATCTGTTTTGTTTATACTATCACATGCATATTCAATTCTCCAATTAGATTAGATCTGCTCAAAGGCTATAAACAGAGGCCTGATGTATTTATCTTAATTCCTTCATCATTTTCTTTGCAAAGTACCTACTATAACATTGTATATAAAGGAGGTAATTAGTCTACAAAAATTGGTAATTTTGTTCTTGCTCTATCCCAGTGCATACTTGTATTTTGAGGATTGCAAAAGAGCAACCAGTTTGTGGCACAATAAATATCTGTATAATGGATGTGGAATAAGAATCTCCTTAAAATTTATTTATGTGTATTGGCTTTCTTAATGTTTAAAAAAAAAATAAATATATATATATATGATGCCAGGATAGCTCAGTGAGTTTAGTGTTCATCCTGCAGCTCTGGAGTCTAAGAATCAAATCCTGGCCCTGGCCCTGGCCTGTGAGGACCCATATGCTGAACTAGGATGTGCCCCTGGTTCAATTCTCACCAGGGCAATCTTCCCAAGCAGAGGCCCCTGGCCGGGTTTCTGCCCTGTGCAGCCCAGCGCTCACCTGCGGAATAAAACTATGTAGAGAACTAATGATGTGCAACTATGAAGACAAGTTTGGGCCCTTCCCCTTCTCTCTGTCTCTCTGTCTCTCTCTCTGTCAAATAAACAAATAAACAAAAACAATATAAATAAATCTTAAATATAAATATATATATATATATATATATATATATATATATATATATATATGGAGAGAGAGAGAGAGAGACATTCTCTTTCCCTACTGAATAATTTTGTGGTGTGTGTACTGACTCTAAAGGATCAAATATTATCATTTAGACTCCTTGATTTTTAATATAAGTTTTATAACTTCTTTTTGGTTGTTTCCCCCTTTCTAAAGTTGACAATGTGTCTCTGTAGAAGACAAAAATAATTAAGATTCAAAGTATGAAATTCAGACTGGTTTCCAGGCAACCAAAAAGAGAATTTTGTAAACTATACCATGTAGAGGCTGGATGTACAGTGTCTGCCACTGTCCTTCTTAATGGGCAGCATGGATCACTTCACTAGGAGTTTGACTCTAGCAGTGATCAGCACCCACAGGCAAAATGTTTGCCTGGAGGATGCTTTCTTTAATCATGAGGCTGAGCACAGTCTTTCTCAGCTCTCACTCCTCTTTGTACTTCGTTATTATGTACATTGGGAAACCTGTTTGCACAGAAGACAATCTTTGCTGCTTTTAATCTGCACATACTTGGAAATTTTACACTTCCAAAACAATTCACTTGGTGTTTTAACTTGGGAATTTTTGAAATCTCCACTTTATTAAACAACAACAGCAACTTCATGGTTCCAACATTCATTACATGTAGCACCAAATAATGTGCCTATTTTCTTCAATATTTTAAATTCTTCCACTTGTAAACTGCAATATTTATCATCTGTCTACTGTCCTTCTCCTGTACAGTCAACTTTCAATAGTTCAGAGATTGATTATCTAGTTTGTAGATATAATTCAAGTCTTTGACTTCTCTACTTCCCTCAAACAACCTGACTCTAGGGCCTTTCTTCTCTCTCTCTCAAATTTCTTCTACAGGGTGGAAGAGGAGGGTGAACAAAATAAAACACATCAATCAATGTTTCTACTTTTAGCAGAATGGCTAGAGGATGGTATATAGAAAAAGCTAGCCAAAATTATACTTTTGAGTGATTTGAGGTTTTCATTGATTTTGCACAGCTTTTTGTACGTGTATACACAGCTGTGGTTCAAAAAGTTGTAATTTTGAAAATACCTTTTTTCTCTAAAGCCCTAAGCATGGCTATGGTTCTTTTATAAACTACCACTGTTATCAGAGAGTGAATTCATAACAGGAAGGATAATAAATTTGATATACTATATTACCATTTTGGGAAGATAACTGGAAATTGACCCGAATACGCTAAGAGGTAACATGGACACATAACATTAGACTTATTACCAGACCAGATTTGTAGAAAAATATCCTTATTGCTTAAAGTGTTGAAGTACTTTCATATTTGTTTAATAAACTGTTTAATGTCACCAAACTCAAGATTGGCTTTGAACTTCCAGTTATCTGCAAGTTATTTCTAAAAGATTTTAGAAATAGTACTTTAGGATCTCATTTTCACTTGTGCTAATCATAATTGTCATTATTATCAGATCACCTGTTTTGCTGAATTGAAACATACTCCCAAAGCCACACATGCAAACCTATAGTTCAGGGGAACCTTCAACAGTCTGATAAATCTTAGTAAACACAATGTTTGTTTGTCTTCCTCTATGCATTTATCGCCAACGGTTATTTCTAAACCTAGCATTATCTACTCATTTAGTATTATGGCATATTGAGTATATTAAATAATTTATTAATGTTTAACTGGAGATAATAATTTAGTATGTTTGTTGTGAAGGAAATAAGTGTCAGAAAGAGATTTAAACTATGTATTAAAAAGACTATTTATAAGGATCATTCAAGGAACTAGACTGAGAAATGCACTGAAAAGACTGAAATATAAATGTACTAAAATCATGGATGGGCAAGTTTTGATGCAAAGTCGTACACGTTATAATATTTTTTACTACAACACCTTGTTAATTTAGGCTTTAAAATTAATATAAAAAGCTCCAACTCAAATCTTTCTAACATTGCATTTCTATATAAATTATCACAAAACTATGTAGCCATTAAATAAATTACTTTTCAAAAAATATTCAGTGACTTGGAACTTTTGTACTCTAAATTTAGTGAAAGAAATCAGAAAACAAAATTATGTATAGAATCACAATTTATAAAATAAAAATATGCATGTAAAGAAAAGTAAAAGTATGGGTATGCCGGAGTGACTCAGTGGGTTGAGTGCTCATCTTCCAGCCCCGGTGTCCAAGGATCTAATCCAGGCCCTGGCCCATGGAGACTCATATACTCAACTGGGATGTGCTTCCCATGCAGAAGGCCTCTGGCTGGTTTCTGCTCTGAGCAGCCCCACGCCACCTGTGGAATGAAACTAGTCAAAAACTAATGATGTACAACTATGGAGAATGCTCTGGGCCCTCCCCCTTTTCTCTGTCTCTCTGTTCTCTGTCTGTCTGTCTGTCTGTCTGTCTGTCTCTCTCTCTCTCTCTGTGTCAAACACAAATAAAAATGGATCTTAAAAAAAAAGAAAAAGAAAACTAGAAAGGAAATGTGTAACTCTATGGTGTAATATAGTTAATGGATACTTTATAAACTACTATTTGTATTTTTTTCTCTTTCCTAATTTTTCTAAAATAATCATGTGTTGTCAAATAATATTTTTGTAATCATAAAAACATACAGTAACTGAAAATATGTTAGCAATTTTTGTTCTTCAATTTTCCAGAAACGGCTTTTTTAAGTACATTAATTGAAACAAGAAATGAGACTATATGATCACTGACATGCCCTCTACATTAAAATTCTATTATTTTATATAATATATATACATATATATATATATGTGTGTATATATATATATATATATAAAACTTTATTATGTAAGTATTGATGGTACATTGAAAAAAAACATATTCTTTATATGATTAAAATTTTACCCAAATGTTTTGAGTCACAATTTACTTATATTATCCTGTCTTTGGAAATTTTACTAGATGTTAGAGAAAGTAGTCCATATATATTCTATTGGTAAATGAAATCCAAAACTTATACTTCTTCAATAAGGGAGCAGTCTCATTTTAATGCCAGGGAAATGAATTGATATTCCTCCATTTATTACTTACAATGCAGAATATTTAAAAGAGATTACAGGAAAGTATTTACCACTACCAATAATACAAAACACAACAGTAGGGGCTGGCAATCTAACCTTTATGCTTATATGTGTAATCTAAAAAGGAAAGAAGAAATGACTTTGAAGAGTGGGAAAGTACTTCTTTCAAATTATTTAACATTTCAAACTATTCTACCAGGACTAAGACCAAGTTCATATTTTTTAGTAGCTAAAAAAGGAATACAAAAATGAAAAAGTTACAACTATAAGAAATCTGCACTTATTAAAATATTAATTTTAATTAAATTAAAATATAAAAATATGGTTATAATATTTTTAAAAGATATATTTTATTGTTTTTGACAGAGACAGACAGAGACAAAGACAGAGACAGAAAGAGACAGAGAGAAGGGGGTGGCCCCAAAGCAGTCTCCATAGTTGTACGTCATCAGTTGTCAACATGGTTTTGTTTCACACAGGTGGGCGGGGGCCACACAGGGTAGAAACCAAACTGGGGGCCTCCGTCATGGGAGGCACACCCCCTCAAGCCAGAGGCTGAACTGAGGGTTGAGAACTGAACTGGGGGCCTCCTGTATGGGAGACACACCTCTGTTCAGCATATGGGTTCACACGGGCCAGGGCCAGGGCCTGGATTCGATCCTTGGGACCCTAGGGCTGCAAAGTGAGTGCTGAACTCACTGAGCCATCCTGGCTTCCCCTGATCATAATATTAAAGATAGATTTCCTAGGTATACCCTTTAAAAGCAATCTAATTAGGATTAGATTTCCTAATGCTTGATGTTAGCCTCCACAGTACATGTTAATTTTTTAAAAGATTTATTTCATTGTTTTGAAGGTGTGTGTGTGTGTGTGTGTGTGTGTGTGTGTGTGTGTGTTTGTGTGTGTGTGAAAGAGAGAGAGTAGGAAAGAGAGATTGAGAAGGGGGAGGGCCCAGAGCAGTCTCCATAGTTGTACATCACCAGTTGTGACATGGTTCCATTCTACATAGGTAGATGTGGTGCCTCTCGGGTGGGGAACTGAACCAGGGGGCTCCCACTTGGGAGGCGAGGACTTCACTGCGGTGCCACCCCACCTGTTACTAGTTGCACCACAGTTCAGCACATGGAGTGGCACTGGCCAGGACCAGGAATCAAAGCCTGGACTTCCTGATTGTGGGGCAAGAACTTAACTGCTGAGCTATCCCAGCATCCCCTACATGTTAATTTCTTATTTTAACTCTATCTGATCAAAATTTTACAAATTAACATTAAAATTAATGAAAATAAATGCCATTAAACCACAGTCAAATAGTTCTGCTCATGGTTAGGATCATGATTTTAGCAGCTTTGTTTCGCACATGAACTTCACACATGCTAGACAGAGGAAGCCTCAGTGAGTGAATTCTATCAAACTGATTGATAGACTTGAACACTGTACAATGAATATCATCCTTTCTAGGCCACAACATTTGACGTAAAATTCAAGTTTACAGAACAAATTTATATAGAGTGTTCTGACAAATGAGGGATTTTGGTTAACTGAATTTTCTGATTAGCTCAGGGTGAATAAAAACCTCTTTACTTTTCTGTCTGTGTAATTTAAATTTATCTTTAAAATGTTTTTGTTCACCTCTCTATTTTTAGTGTCCTACAGGGTCCATAATGGAATATATCTATAGCGTTAAGAATCTTACAGTTCATAGCAGTCGTGATTTTAAACATCATTTCTAATTGCACCCAATGGAAAACATGGAGGTTGAAGATGTCAGAAAGGAGAATGAATGCACATGATTATTAGGCCATATTAGATGTTTGTGTGTATCCCTTTGCATAAGACAATTTTTAAATGTGAAGTATTTCTGTTGTCATCTGCAAACAGATTTTCCTTAAAGAAGGACTTGCTTTTTTCCAAGGTGCTCCTAGCTCCAAGCACCTTCCCATAGGAAAAATAAAATCCATTTAATAAACATTTAGGAAAGTTGGGTTCTTACTAGGCATTTCACTGTTTCTGTCTTTTGGAATGAACTCTTCAGAGCCATGGTGTTGATAGAAGTTTTCAGTAGGAACACTTAACCATGGCAGTGTTATCAGTGGGTTTGCTGTCTTTACCTTAAACCTATATATACAGTTTCCATTCTTTCCTAAAGAAACAGCATCTACAACTTTCACAGCACAGTCTAAGATTTCGTTCCTAAATCACTGGAGCTCTCAGGGAGGTCATGTCTTTATGCATGTCACCACTGGATACTCTTGCACTGTTGTTCTAACACCTAGTGAGCTGCATAGTGCCCCCTCCCCAACATTCCACATGTGCAAGAGAGTATATTTTTCTTAGTTCATAAGTGCTTGGCAGAACTCTCATTCCCAGGATATTTGGGTTAAGTTGTTCTGAATTTTCATCACCAATCAGATTACTTACTTTCAGGCCATAAAAAGTCACAAAAAAGAATTTGGGAAACTTATATTTAATAGGGCCCTAGGGACGAATGGCAGGATGGAAGGTGAAGATGAGAGAGGCCAATGGCATTTCCATAGACTAGTAGGTAAAGAGTTCTGATTCCAGCATGATGCTAAGAACACAGTTATTAGTAGTAATACACACACTTTAGTGCAACCATGCTTTGAAGTTAAACAAACATCTGCTTTATAAAAGGTAAAAATTACATAATCTATCCTTTTTCCTGTCTTATCAGGAAATTATAATACATTTTAAGGTACCTATGATCAACGCATCCAACAAAATTTCCATTCTGTCTAACCAGTTTTGTTCATTGCTTTATTTAAAAATTTTGGATTCCTTTAGTGATTTCTTCTCCTAATGAACCTGTGATGGCATTCATTTATTCATATTTTCCCCTCGCTTTTACTGATTAATTCTTGAAGCACATATTTGTTAACAATGGTAGATTCTGGGATTATGCAAATGAAAAAGACATTGTACCTGTCCTAGAGAAGGCATTAATTAGTCTGATGGGGAGAATAACTCTTTCAGTAAAGAACTACTGTGACCACAGGGTGGATTCTCTAGTAGTGGCATTTAAGTTACTGTTGCAGCCCAAAGCATCATCAAAGAACTGATCATTTCTGCAGAGGATCACGCAGAGTGGGGCACAGTGGGGCATACATGTTGCGGGAGGTTAGCAAGAGCAGGCATCTACTAATGATGGCAAATGGTAGCACTACATGAATATGGCATATTCCAGTAACAACATCCCATAATCCATCCAAGATATATATATATATTTTTAATATTATTATATTTTATTGTTAAATTTAATGGGGTGATATTGGTTGGTAACAAATAGATAGTTTTCC